>VMDR010010445.1:0-30787 GCA_007922815.1 Macrotus californicus | reverse complement strand
TAGAGTCTTTTAGGGGACATTGACAAGAGGATTCTTTGTTTTTCAAAAGAAATCACCGAAAGATTCCCTTACATAGAAAGCTTCTCTCCTAAAAATGGAATTTGATGCAAAAAAATTCATTTTTCAAATAACTTTTAAGGAAAACATCCATTGTACAAAGAACACATATATTGAATTTGGAGGAAAATTAATGTTTCTAAACTGAAAATTAGATTTGTCTTCGAATTCATGAACTAAAGAACTCTTGATCATTTTTCACTTATACATATATTTTTTTCACTGAAATACATGAGAAAACACGTGTCATAAAAGCAGAAGCCAGCTGTAGGTCTTCTATAAATGTAGTGCTTTAAATGAAAAAACACTGAACCCAAAGGCAGGAGACCTGAGATTGAGGCTGGGCTCTGCCACTGTGTGTGACCTTGGGTGAGTTATTTAACCTTTCTGGGCCTCAGTTCCTCATCTTTGAAATAAGAAGTTGGTCCCTTTGAGCTCTAATATTCCATGACTACAGATAAATATAGAAATAAGATAAATACAACAATCTAGAAATAAGAAATATTCCCCAAAGTAAGATTTGGAGCCAGTAGAAAAAAGTAGCAATGAAATATAATAAAAAGAATAAAATTTTAACTACTAGCCAGAGTAAATATATCTCATTTAAAAATTAATGAAAGATTTGCAATTTACAATTGATCAGGAGAGATAAGAACATACACATTGATATTTCTTCACCATCATACATACAGAGGAGGAAATGAGTTTGGGGTGACTTGTACAATGAGCACGATGCTGTGTTTGCATGCATAACATTCTATAAAATTGGACATTAGAAAAGCTTAACACCACGTAAGGAATAAATTTCTATAAAGCTTGGCATTAAAGAGAGGCTAAGAGGAGTTAACTGGTTGTTCCAGTTCATATTTTGTTTGAGGATTTGTTCATATCAAATTCTGCTATTTAGGCAAAATCTTAAAATTGAATATACTTCTGCCAGAGCCCTTCTAGAGAACAGCAAGTAGTTGATTCAAACTGATGATTTCTTAACACCACACAACAACATGACAATATATATCACTTAGCCAGAGACTGATCACTGTAATGATAGCAGAAATGATGGGAAGGTTGGAATCATTTGGAGAGTTGTGGCTGTAGCGATTCAGGAGCTTGAAGAAGTAACATCACTAGAAGGGACACACGTGCATGCGCACGTGCCCACACGCACCCCCCACCCCCCACATACATTCCAGGGCTGCTGCTGCTGCTGCTGCTAGTCCTGGCACCATACTTTGAGAGGCACTGGTTTAGATTTGGGGCTTCACTGAACAAAATATATACCTATTTCACACAACCCATTATATATGCAAACTCCTTTTTGCTAAACATATTAAAAGTGTCTCAAATGTGTGTCTATAACCATTTACTATTGTATTCCTCTATAAATCTGTTTCCAAGTCTTCTAAAACCTTTTCAACTTAATGTCATTGTTTAAATAATTACAATTTTTGCCGCCCTTTGACAAAGGCAGCTGTTTGTACCTCTTTCCCTCTCTCTTGTCCGTTTAAATCCCTTATCACTTATAGCTGAAATACACGCAAAGGGTTTTGGGGGGACCTGTTCTCATTCTCACACCAAGCTGAAGTGATAGCACAAAACATAGATGGCGGGGAGCAGAGGCTCATGTTCAGTAAACTTGTATCTCCAATAAATTTAATAGTCACCACCGATACTGGACGACTGACATTGATTGGACAATATCGGACACTTTCACCTTTCACAAACAGGACACATCTTCA
This sequence comes from Macrotus californicus, assembly GCA_007922815.1. Classification (NCBI taxonomy): domain Eukaryota; kingdom Metazoa; phylum Chordata; class Mammalia; order Chiroptera; family Phyllostomidae; genus Macrotus; species Macrotus californicus. Next base: position 28,991 of record VMDR010010445.1, on the reverse strand, counting down.
CAAACTCTTTAAATCCTTTTGTTTTTACTCAAATGATAAATAGCATTAATTCCATTTGTGTAAAAATGTTAATGTACAATATGAATTATCTAGGCCTTTTTAGTGGCTTTTAGTAGCATTTCTGAGAGTCCCTTGGTTGTAGCCGTATTGAACAGCACTGGATATCAGGGCAATTGAATTGACTATCAATAATTTACTATAATAATTCCAGGAGATGAATATATTTGTCATATTCTGGAGTTAGCTGTCAAGGAATTTGGCCTTTCCATGGTGAGAAAAAAAATAACACTTCTGCAACTAATTGATGCCTAAAATTCTACAAGTAGAATTTCATTCCTTTGGCATAAGGTTTTTCCCCTGTTAAACTGCAAACAACCTTCAAAAGAGGTAGCATTGAGCCTTATAACCTCAAAGTAAAGGAATTTATCCCTTTCCTGAGAGCACACTTTTCTTAGCTAGGAAGAGAACAAACTAGGAGGCACTCAGAAGAGTTGGTGCTGGGAAGAATGGAGCAGAAAGAGGAGACCAAGGATCCCAATGACCAGACCTCCAACTCATTCACTATTTTGCTGATGGGCTATCCTGTCGGCATCCCTTACTAAAATGGGTACTAACTGGCCACTTGGAGCAGGTTACTTAGAAAGCAGCCATGTTTCCTGATAATAATGAAGATTCTTTGATGGCTACAGGCATACGAAGTTTAGAGTAGTGGGAAAACAGATGGCAATAAAAACATCTGGTGCAACAACAGGCAGGGAGTTACCCCTCCAAGTCAGAAGAATCATACTTGCTCTTAGGAAGAAGATAAACTGATAGTACTTTATGGGGTGCAAATCACAGAGCCAGGACAAGGGTAAGGCACTTGCACAGCCCTGAGAGTGGGCGCCTTCTTAAATTTTGCACCCCACACGCCTCCCTTACCTCACTCTAGTCCTGGCCCTGGCAAATCATATTAAACTGAAAGCTCACCATTGTGTTACACACTTGGTGCTACTGAAAGGCTGCACTGGTGAGGGAAAGAGCACTGACCACGAGCTCGTCTTTTTAGGGACCAGTGCATTTATGAGGAAGAGGGCAGGTGCGTGGACAGATCTGCTCAGACTGATAGGTGCAGTGGGATGGTGATCCAAGCCATGTTGTGTAGAGTTAAAACGGATGTCTGGTAGCATGCTTGTTGAATCTCCTCTGTCTCTGCATATTCAAGGTGATAGCTCCAGATCAATTGGTCAATCTGTGGTCGTTAAGCTAACATGAATTAATTTGCTGCCTCGCTCTTGTCTCCTTCAAGGGTGAGCTGTCAACTACAGCTGCAGTTCACAGGGGTTGTGGCTAAGGGGCAAGTTGGGGCCAGGTGGAAATCTCAGGAGAGAGACTGAGGCAGGCAAAGGAAAGGAGACACCAGCAAAGCTTCTTGTTATACTGAGAATGACTTGTTCTCTAGCCTCAACATCTGAACCACAAATATGTAATGAATACCCAAGTTCAAAGCACTCTTAACTACTGATTAACCTCTCCTGGGGATGACTTCCTGCACTCCTGACTGGACTGCCTGCTGCTATTGATTGGAACCAGCGGAAACAAAGGGACAGAAACAATTCAAATGGAAGCTGACCTCCTGGGGCCAACTTCATGTCACTTGCACCTCTTCTGTATTCCACCTTCAGAAATTGTTATCATTATTACTCATAATAGTAATAGTGGCAGTAGTAGGTTCTCTGAAAGCCTTTCTGGAGGGGCTCTCAACCTCTCTTCTCCAGTCTCAGCAGAGTAGGTGCAGAAGGCAGCAAATACTGTGGTTTGTGCCTGGGTGGGAGAAAGAGTTGGTGTTACGATAATCAAGGGGAGGAGAGAGGTTGAGTATTGTAAGTAGGAACGATGTTCACTGTTCTGTTCATTGATGATTGGTAGAAATCGAACGGTTTGGTGGTTGTTTTTTGGGAACTAGGTCCACCTCTTGCAAAACATTAAGTGACTATTTCTAGTCCTCCATGTTACCTCTAACCACACAATCTCTGCCTGAAATCCTCGTGTGCTAATGGGAACACCACTGGGCATATGAGGGCCACAGTGATGATGTAGAAGATGTTCTTAAAATTCCAGGCATACAGAGTGTTGTAAAGTAAGACTCAAGGTAATTGAAAAATATACAGGTGTCTGGGCGTTCAGCTTAGAATCTTTTGGGGAAACCACCAGAGGTAGCAAGGTGAAGGAGAGGCAAACCCCACTAGAAGTAGCAAACAAGAAGCTTCCAGAAAAATCAGCAGAAGTAATAAGTCCTATACTGTGTGAGTCTCATACTTGGCTTTAGAGTTCAGCTATTCATAATGGTTCCCAAGGAGAAGGACCTGGCTGCCTTTTACTTCTGTTAGGCAAAAGCACAAGCTCTCCTTCATTTTCCTACTGAGCAAGATGTTTATGTCTTTTGGAATTCTGAGTCTGGGACAGAGAAGTGTGGCATTCATATATAAATTAAGGCCAGAAATGAATCTATTTTATTTCAGGTAAAACCCCTGAAATTAGGTCAGGTCTTTCAAACCAAATAATTTGAATACCTTCAAAAGCACCTGGAATTTTGCTGTTTATTATTTTAAGTGGCTTCTGTCTAAATCAGGGGAAAGTGCTGATTGCAAGGGAGTGGGTGGGTCTGGCCTGTATTCAGAAGTCTAGAATTCAGAACTGTACCAACCAAGGGCCTAGGCCTAGGGCTTCTGTGTGAGAGGTTTAAATCTTCTAGCACTCAGTGTGGGTTTTTAGGTGCTCTGTCCCCTGGAGTGTGGGCAGTTGTGCTAAGAGCCTGCTTCTCATTGGTGAGCAACATGGCCTATCAAAATCAAGATCTGCTTGTCTCTGGGGCAGTTTCTGCATCTTCCAGGAGGCTGACCAATGAATCTGTTGGGTGGTGGGGGAGTGAAGGAGGAAGGGGCCGAGGAACCCTCTTTGTGGAACAGTCTACAATTGCATGTGACTTCTTTTTCCCTAAGAGATGGTGGACAATTACCCCTCCATTACTGGTCAGCCAGTTTTCTTTATTCAATGCTTTGTCTCTTCCCCCCCCACCCCCAGAAACCAGACATATGAAAATCAAATGAATCACTGCTCTTGCTTTGCTTAGGAAATCGAACTGACAAGAACAGTTAGTGCCTATAAGCTTTGAGGTGGGGCAGGAGGGATCCCAATGATTATTCCGAGGCTCTATCAGCAACCCATTTACCCAGTTCTTACCCTCTGTCCCCACATGGTTAACAGAAAGTTGGTCAAACAGCATAAGCTAAATGGCAAAAAGTAGGCCTTTTTGTGTGTGTATTATGGGCCACAGCAACTTGCAAGGCTGCCTTTTAGATTCTGGATATGCCCTTTTAGTCTATACATTCTCAGTTTTAGGCCATCGTAAGACTTCCTTTAAACAAAACGAAACCATCCACAAACCACACTTACTTTCTCTCCTCCTTGAGCCTTTCATGATGCTGTTCCTTTAGCTAATTACTTCCTGTAATGAATGTTATATGCAAATGATATGAGAGTTCTTCGAATGCAGCATAAGCTGGGCACAGATCCTAGCTATCACTGTTGACAGACACTTGAAGGATCTGAAGGCGCGAGTGCGAGTCCCCTTGGCGAGATCAGAGTGAACAAATGACTGCCTTGTTTGTTGGCCGAGCTTGGTTCATTGAAAGCAACTTGATCCTGACCTTTTCAAGCTAAGGGGTTGGGGGGAGGATCTGTATGTTATTGAAACTCATCACCCTGATCACCGTGTAGACAATCAAACTGCAAAAGGCATGAAGTTCAGGACAGAGTAACATTCATATTTTTCACAAAAGCCATACAATCAACCCCATGCCGAAATAAGTGCACACCTGCGAACCTCTAGAGGGAGAGAGCTACACTGTGGTTGAAGAGGCATCAGAGTCTTTCTGTTTCTCCACAAAGTCATCAAGGCCTCACCAGAAAAATGTATCATCAGCAATGGCTCCCCAGGTCCCCAGGTTTGGCAGCCCTCAGTCTGCTCTCACACTGTGCTCCTCAGTGTGGAGGCACAGGAGCCATGGATGGAGCAGCTGGTCATTGTTTTAAAAGATGGCACATGTGTCCTTGTATCTGAGAACTTCTTCTTAGTGCACACCACGGGCGGGAAATAAGGAGAAGATCCGTAGTCAGTAATGGCAACATGTTAAGGATGAAACCGTAAAATGTCTGAGCATGATTAAAGTGCCTGATGACTTTAGTTCTAGATAAAGTGGTCTCTCTCCTGCTGTCCAAAATGTGACTTAAAGTAAAAGAAGTGTAGGCTCTTTTGATATGTTCATGGTTTCTTTTTAAAAACTTTTCTCTTCCCCCTTTTCTACTCAAGTTTAGTAACTGAACCCCTACTTGATCAACTCAGGGCTTAGGTACTGGGGCTATCGGTGGTGTCATAGTCTTTTGAAAATTGTGCGATAATTCTCCGAGCCAGTGGGTTAGTGGTCTTCAGCAGTTCGGCTGCCGAGGGGCGGGACCTTGGAGTTGCCTTACTTCCCTTCTTCTGTAGCAAGGCCTTGAAATCATCATTTCTGCCAGCATCTAGGCTGGCACTGCTGCTTGACCCTGCACAGGCAGCTGACTCACTAATTGGAGAATCAGCTGTGTTCCTTATTGGTGAGTGGGAGCTCGGTCTGCTGCCTCCAGCAAAGGCCTCCCCGGGCTCCTTCCAGCCAAGCAGCTTTCTTTTGGACCTAAATAAGAGAAAGTTTGCTTTGAGTGAATTCATGGGGCAGACATTTCCTAATGTTTCATATAAGTTCATGTATGCCAGTGACGTGATCTGGGAACTTCTATGCAGCAGGCTTGCAAGTAGTCGCACTCCCCACCTTTCTTTTGCGCCACTAAGTCCTTGGGCTCCCTTGTCTGGTCCCTCTCCCTATACTTCTTTCAATACCTGCAGCTGGAGTCATTGGCCTGCAGCTGTAGGATCAGTCCTGCCCAACTTCTGGGACTGAAGAAGAATTTAAGGAATCAAGCTCAGTGACTGAATCAAGACAGCCTGGGAATTGACCCTGCTCTAAACTGGTGTTCTGGCTCCAATAACTGTGTTCTTTCCAGTTTCCTCCTCACCGAGCCCCTCCTTTGTGCCCCTGTCCAATAACTGGGTCCCCATCTGGTTTCCCCTTCACCTAAGTCCCTGCTCTGATACTTGGCCTGGTGCTGCACTTTACTTCTTGATAAGATTTTTTTTTTTGTACAAAGAATTCTGTAAAGGGTTAAATGTCTCCAACTGTAGACAAAGCTGTGAGAAAGCAGATGGAGCCACAATAGGCTGAGCAGTTGCTAGGAGACGAGGGGCCTCTCACTTGGCACCTGGTCCTCCCTTTCCCGCCCCTCCTCCACTTCACGCAAAGATGTCAGTGAATTGGCGACGTGAGGCCCTGGACTGCTTTCACATATGTGGGTATCTGAACTTGTCTCCAGTTTCAATTCTAATGGCTGCTTAGAGATAGCAGTTTGTCTTTTGGTATAAAAAGGGAAGGCAATTACAATAGGAATTAAGGTAATTGGTCCAGACCTGTGTATCACAGTAAATAAATCTTCAGTTGTGCGTGAAGCCACAAACACGTCATCATCATCTTCTGCAATCCATTCAGCTGTTTTATCACTGATAACACTTTTCTCTTCGGTGCTGGGTTCCATGGAACTCCCTAGGTATAAGAACCAGAAGGAATTACTTTGACCACAAGAGTAGGGACAAAGCACATTCTCATCTGTATTTCATTTGATGTTCAAAGCAACTCTGGAAGAGCAGCAGGGCGGAGACTCTTAATGTCTCCATTCTGCAAAGGAATATGATGTTCAGAAGGTTAGTGATTTGGTCAAGATGGACTGAGTGCTGAAGATCAGCCTGGGTCTCTGCTCTCTCATGCCTCTTCTGTTACAATGGGCTGCTTGAACATTCTCTTGTTTTAAATGTGTCCTTTTTAAAAATCAAGGAGCTGAGAGCAATCTAAAGCAGTGACTCAACCAGTGGGTGGGAGTGGTACCTACCTGAATTTCAGAGGGAGTCTGAGGGGTTTGAGGAAAAATATTCTAAAATTATCTCTGACTTTGATTTGTTTGAATGTTTTAGTCACAATGATTTAATTTATATTGAAAGTCCAAATCAGCTTAAGGAAGGCCATAAGATTTTAATGTTTGGCCCTGGCTGGTGTGTCTCAATGGATTGAGTGCCAGCCTGCAAACCAAAGGGTCACTGGTTTGATTCCCAGTCAGGGCATAAGCCTGGGTTGCAGGCCAGGACCCCAGTAGGGGGCACACAAGATGCAATCACACATTGATGTTTTTCTCCCTCTCTTTCTCCCACCCTTCCCCTTTCTCTACAAAGAAATAAATAAAATAACAACAAAAAAAAGATTTTGATGTTTGGTGTTAAGAGTTCAAAAAGAAAGAGAAACATGGATGGACCCGGAGGACATTATGCTTAGTGAAGTAAGCCAGTCACAGAAAGACAAATACTGTATGATTTCACTTACATGCATGCGGTCTGGAGAGGAGTCAGATTCAAAGACAGAAAGCAGAATGGTGGTTGCCAGGACTGAGGGGAGGGGGCAATGGGGAGTTAGTATTTAATGGGTGCAGACTTCAGTTTTGCAAGATGAAAAGAGTTCTGGAGATGGATGGTGGTGATGGATGCACCAGAATGTGAGTATACCTAACACTACTGAACTGTACACGTAAAATTGGTTAATGTGGTACATTTTATGTTATGTATATTTTGCCACAATGAAAACAAAAAGAGACAGGGAAGAAATCCCCAAAGGATGAGAAATATTATCTAACTTAGTCTTATTGTTCCAGAAAAAGCTAACTATCCAAGAAAGTGAGCTCCTTTTCCTCTCGAAAGCCTGCTGCTGGTAATACATTCCATTGGTTCAGAAGCCTGCAAGCCCACCATGTCACTTGAACTCAGTCTGGGAGGGTACCCAGTCTTATGCATGAAACTAAACTCAGTGTGGCTAGTGCAAAGTACTGTACAGTGAGAGAGAGAGAGAGAGAGAGAGAGAGAATGAGATCGTTCCTAGGGCAGAGGAAGCATGCCTAACTAGGTAGATGGGCTCCTAAGGTCCTCGGGTGCTAAGACCCAGTTTAATTTCATTACCTTGGCACTAGGGGTTCCAGGGTAGACTGGCTCAAACTGAGCCTTGGAGATCTGTCTCTGGGTCAGTTCTGATCCCAAGGGCAGTGAGGCCTATTTAGAGTAACCCAAACCCTCAAGACATGTCCTTACTGACTTGGTCATCCCGGGGTCAGGATCATGGGGCACTGGCTTCTGTCTCTAGCATTCCATTCTCAGCCTCATCTCTCCTGGGAATGAAAGGAAAAGCCAGCAGATAGTTTACTAACCCGGCGGGCTTGCCTCCCTTTCACTGTCAGTGTGTGGCGTTGAAGTGGTCCTTGTACCAGGTGATTGCAGGTGGTCGCTGGTTGGGGGGCACTTGGCATCTTCCTCCAGGGTGATGATGGGGCTAATAGGCAGCCTTGGTTCAGCCCCATAGGCTTCCATGTGAGCTGTGGGTGAGGTGAGAGGCAGGTAGAGAATGCTGGGCTTTTTTGGTACAGGAGGTGGAATCTTGCCTTTCTTCTTCTCAGCTTGTTCCTGGCTCTGGACACTAATTCTTTCAGGTAGAGCTTTCACCTTGGGGCCCTCATCCTCTGTGCTTCCCTGGGGAGGTTGCTGTGTTCCTGAGCAGAAGGCACCAGAGGAACTGGCAAAAGGTGTGAAAACAACAGATGATGGTGCTGTTGACTCCCCTGGGCTTCTGGCCTCAGGGAAGCTGAAAGACTTTGGTTTCTGTACCACTGTGTAGATGTCTGGAGGGAGTGGCCTCGTGTGTTGAATTGAGCTCTTAGGGATCATAGCCAATGTAGGTGAAGTGAGAGGGTGCTCCTCAGGGACAGAAGGTGGCTTATGGACCAAGCTTGGAGGCCTTCGGGCCAGTGGGGGTTTCTCAGCTATGGGAGGTTTCATCTTTCTCTCTGGCAAGGCGAAGACTTCTCCTCCTGATTCCTCAGCATAGTCAGGGCTCTCGATGTCATCTTCTGGCTCAGATTTGCTGACTGACCTCAGGCGAACAGAACGTAGGTCAGACTGAGTAACCATGGGCATGATTGGCTGATTGGGACTAGTTTTCTGGAGCAGCTTGGCCCCAAAATTTGTGTCTGAGTGATGCCGGCTCACCTTGGTTTTGCTTCGGATAGAGATACTCATCCCAGACAGATCCAGGTAGGTAGATGAGGTCAACGGGAGGTCAAATGATAGTCGGGACTTGGAAATTTTCTCCATTGGCGATGTTGGGGGTAGTGATGACTTCCTCTCAGGTACCACTGGACGCACCCGACCACTGCCACTCAGAGGGGGCAAGTGGCCCAAGGTCAAGGACATGGAGACAGTGGGTGTTGGTGTCTCCGACTGACTGGAGTATCCACTGGAGGGTGACATCAGCCCAGTGGGCCTTCCTGGGGAGGGTACCTCCCTGGCCTCTACCTCGATGGAGAGTTGTGAAGGAGTTGTAGCTCTGGAGGTAGAAGGGGAGGCAAGAGACTCTGAGCTGCCCTGAACTGGAGTACACTCAATGACCGTGGTGCCAGTGGCAGTGCTGGAGCTGGACAAAGACTGGTAGGTGTCACCAGACTTCCAGTCAGTAAGATACCAATGGTGGGAGAATTGTGTACCTTCTGGGTCTTTGAAGGTAGGCACAGTTGGGTGACCCTGGGATGAATGATGTCCTTGATGTTCCAAGGAGAGGCAAAGGCTCCTGGGCCTCTGATCCTTGGGTAGTGCTGACCCACCTTCTGGCTCATCTTTGACCAGTGAGACACTGCGCATTGGTGGGGAAGGCTTCTTTTTGGCCTTCTTGAGTGAGATACTCTTGGATCTCTGCCTTCTATGCTGGGCCTCCTGTTGGGAACTAAGGGAGGCAATGTTGTCAGCACTGTTACTGCCCTCGGAACTTGTACTGGCATAAGGCAGGGCACAGGCTTCACTGGACTTCTGCTCCTCATTGTAGCCCACATCTATGGTGCCTGAGTCTGTGGGCACAGACAGGGACCGCTCCCGGAACCTGCTGGCCCCACCTGGGCCTGTCTCCAGTCTTGAGGTACCACCACCAGTCAGAAGGCCAATCTTGAAGGGTCGTTCTGATACTTGCCTTCTTTGCATAGGGTGTTCAGAATAGCCAGCTGACCCACTGCATCCTGCTGGGTTATCACGAATGACAAAGACGGTGGCAGCCTCCTTAGGAACCAGAGGTGGCAGTGTATGCAGAGAAACCCATGCATTCCCAGAGGAAGGATTTTTTCCATTTTCATTGACTTGATTGCTCTGACTGGTGGCACTTGGAGTCATATAGGTAAAAGCATCTCCCTTCCAGGAAGCAGAGAATGTAGATTCTGTTGGTCCATTGCAAGAACTGGGGACACTATACACTATTCCCACACTTTCCATGCCAGGAGGCTTGGTGCCACCACGCACCTGGAGAGGTTCTTCCAGATCACTAGAAGGATTTCTCAGTACTGGTGAGCTGAGATTTGGGAAACGAGCTTCCTGACTGACTGCAACTCTTCCATGAACGCCTTCTGGAACGGACTGACTGTGCTTGATGTCTGAGCTGGTCGAGCGAGCCACCCTGCCTGTGGGGCTGTTGCTGTGACCTGGAGGAGGGAAACACAGAACGTTAGTGGTGCAACCAGGGATCCCCTGGCAGCTCCCGTGATGGCACCACCAAGTTTTTGCCAGGAAGCATTTGCCAACAACTTGGTCAGAATTCCTTGGTTCTTCCTTTCCATAGATGAGAATGTGGGGGAAGTTGGGTCCTTGCCCATCACGACACGGTGAATCATGGGGTGCCCTTGAGTTACCCAAATGGCTGCCAAGGACTTTCCAGCTCTGATTATTCCTTTTGGAGCTGAAGTGGCAGGTGGGGACTACCTTGCGTTTTTCCTGGGCTTTCACCCCAGGCTCATGAAATTGTCACAGACCTCACTGTTCACCTCTCCTAAGATGAGAGCAGAGGCTTTTGAACTATAAAGGACAGCACTGTGTGACTTTCAGCTCCAGCAATAGTTGCATTTTTGGCACCTGTCACTTTTTAGCTTTGCAACCTGAAGACTTAAGATAAGCTATGGATGTGAGGAAACCATTCTGATATTTAAAATCCCCCAAAATTTCTCATACACACAACAATTATTACTGTTCTGTCATCATTACTATTACTACTACTGCTGTGATAAAATTTATAGTGACAGGCACCATCTGGTGAATGCACACTATGTACCAGGCACATGGTAGGCAAATTACATACAATAACTCCAATCCTCACAACAACTCCACCAGGTTGGTATCATTATCCCCAGTTTATAGTTGAAGAAGCTGAGGCTGAGAGAGATTCCATAACTTGCCCAAGGCCTCATGGTTAACAAATGGAGAGTCTGGGTTTGCATCCACCTCTCTGGTCTATACTCTTTGGACGGCATTCATTTAACAGCAGTAATGGTTCTGTTAAGATGGTGCTTTTAACCATTTTGGTACGAGAGCTCTTTCCACTGCGACACTCCCGCTGTACGAGGTGCCGCGCCGAAAATGCGCACATAGCACATGATCAGTCCTCCTTTGTGTGAAGACTTTCCTAACCTTATATAAGATCTATGCTTAATAAAACAATGCTTTTTTCCAAGTGTTGTTTGTAACTTAAATATTAAGAGATAGTTATATAAAATTCTATCAATTATATAAGTAAAATTTATAAAAATTATATACAGATGGATGCAGGATATATCCGGCGCTCGTCCACACAGGTCATCAGATGGGCGCTGGATATATCCGGCACCCGTACCGAAAGGGTTAATGATGATTTCCCCCGTACCTACTTGTGTAAACTTGACATATATGATTATGTTCCATTTATAATGGGAAACAATAACATAATAAATTTATAGCCCGGAGACCTGCTCTTCACATACGGTTGTTCCCCTTTACCAAAGGCCCTTGTTTATCTTTACTGGAGACCTGGCCCACAACCCAGGCATGTGCTCTGACTAGGAATCGAACCAACAGTCCTTTGGTTCACAGGACAGTGCTCAGTCCACTGAGCTACACCAGCCAAGGTTCCTTGGTTATCTTTAATTACCACATTGACTTTTTCAGGATATCCAAAGCCCACCCCCTCAAATTATTCCTGGTCCCCATCACCGCAATACCACCCGGGTGGCACGATTGGAGGAAGTGAGCAAGGGGAAGGGTCTGGGGGATCAGCTGTGGTGGGGTCACCTTGGTCTCGCTGGGAAAAGTTAGAGAATCCAATAATGGTCCGCCTCCGCCTCAGGGTGGACTTGGGGTTCACGGCTGTCTCTGTATTAAACAATGAGTGTCGCAAACTTGCATGTTTATCAAACTGCTGCCCTGTAGCCAAAATAAAGACACTTGGGTGCATCTTAGTTTCTGTTTATGGTACAGTGGAAATGGGCCTGAGGCAGAGAGAAGGGATGATGGCAGTAGCGATGAGCATGAATAGCATCCAGGCAGGCGGCCCTTCTTCCACATCCTTCCCAACATGACCCCAGATACCCTGAGCCCCAAGACATACATGCTGGCTTTCATAGGCCACACTCAGGTTTGCCTGTGAGTATTAGGTGGCCAAGAGCCATGGTTTTCAATCCTGGCTACATGTGGAAATAAACCAGGCAGCTTCTGAAACTGCAATATCTAGACCCCACCCCAGAACATTTAACTCTTTGGGAGAAAGGCCCCGGTAGAAGCTATTTCTCAAACTCCCCAGGTGGTTGATTATTAAGATGTACAGCTTGGGGCGGGAACCACTGCTATAGAAAGACAGGTTGAGATTAGAGAGGTCGCTTGATTATAATCTTTTCTTAAAGAAAGGCTTCATGTGGGCCAGAGGACAGTGTCTCCAGGTAGCTGCCTAACCCCCCTCCACCATCCAGGACGCTGCCTGAAAGTCTGTCCTCTAGCCACCTTTGATTACATTTTGGTGGTGACTGAGATCTATTTCTCCTAAAACAGTGGATCAGTCTTTGTCCCTGTGGAATTGCTTGGCCAAGGGCAGGGTGAGATGGGGGATGAGGTCTGCTGCTCCCCTCACCATCTCTCATTCAACAGTTGTCTAACCAAACCCTGCCCTCTCAGCCTCACAGCAAGTGACTGTGGACAAAGTTCAGGCCAGCCTTATTGCAAGTAAGGTAGAAGTTTAGAAACAAAGTGTCCACTATCACTTTGTGAGTCTCTACTCTCAGCTCTCACCCCTTTTTATACATCTCCCCAGGCTGTGGGCTCTACGTCCTGCCTCTGATTTCCTGAGAGGACACCAGTGGCACTGGATGAGCCTGTATCCAGGGGATGTCACCACATGTGGCCAGGGCTGTCCTCCTCCTCTTCATCAACTTTTCCCAGTATATCACAGGCCAATGGGGCTCATAGGATGCCTCTAGTCCCTCTGGGTCATGAAGTCTTTATTTCACCAGATCGCTGGCCCTATCTCCTTCTGAAATAACCAACCCTCCTCCTCTTTCACTTACAGCCAATGGAATGTGGAGCACAAATTAATAATGTGTGTGGTATAAGTGTGCCATATCCCGAAAATCATATCCAGCTGAGCTACACACATCATGTTCCCCACTCTCAAGGTAGTACTGGGCCCCTCTTTGGTCTTTTTGGCCTTGGCCCCTTTCCGTTACTTCCTTTATTAAACACTTGCCATACCAGTTGAGGAGGCCCACCTCACTAGAAGATCAAGTGTCTACTTAAAGTGCCATAGGCCTGTGGCCTATTCCCTGGGTATGAGGGTCCCTTTTACCACAAACATTCTGAACCACACACTTTCCCTCAGAGTTCTATCCAGATATGGCTTCTGGCACAAGGAGTTTTCTTTCCCCAACCCAAACGTAACTCAAATACTTCAAATTTCCATAGATGCTACAAAGAGCATACAAGTTCATAAAGTTTCAGAGTTTTCTGTTAGGATCAATTTGTTTGCTATCAAATGGTCTCAGTTAATGTGGTAATGCCAATAGAGGGTGAAGAAAGAGCAGCCAGAGCCCCCTTTCTGCATGCCTCTGTTCCCTGGTGAGAGCTGTGACCTTGACAGTGCAGGGTGAGCCAGTAGCAAAGAAAGTCTCGCTCCCTCCCCCAGCACCCAGTGCATTTGGAGAGGATGGTCTGTAGTTGGCATAGAAGGAGGAAGCAAACAGAGGTGGTGCTAAGCAACTCTACCAGAGATGTTGATGGGCACAATGTCAGAGTGCGTGGAGCAAGGCTGAAGCCACCGCTTCTCCTCTAGGATGGGCAGAGGGAAGGGGCTATTCCAGGCAACTTGCTTGTCGGCCGTGGTAGACAGGCTCAGGGAGGCCTCAGGGGCCCTCACACCCTGGGTGGTAGTTTCATCCTCGTTCAGCTGCTGTTTTGTAGGCTGTTGGGAAAGAAGGTGATGGGAAGGGTGTGCTCCTGACTGGCGATGAGCCATGCCCACAGGATGGCTTGTCTAAGCAGCGTGGTTGGAGGCTTCATCTGGGAGGCAGGAAAACATGGACAGGTTGCCAGGCCAGACACCTGCTGTGCAGGACCCATCTCAGCCAGGCCTCAGGGTAGGTCTGCTGGTGAGCAGAGGGGAGCAGCAGCTTCTGGTGGGTAATGTAAGCAGCTCAAGGCCCCCTGTTGATGGGTGCAGGGTGAGTTCTGCGTGCTGGCTCTCCCAGGTGGGGGATGAGGCAACTCACCATCAATACAAACTCCAGACGCCTGGCAGACTGGGGCCTTGGGCTAGGGGTGGGCTCAGGGGCCTCATCAGCAGAGCGGAAGGTCTGCCCCAGCAGTCTGGCCTCCGAGTACTGTTCCTCATATTCTTCTGAAAAACAGCACAGTGGATACACACTCTAGGGGGCCATGACCAAGTGCTAGGCAGGGGAGGGACCATGAGCCAGGGCTTCTGCTCTAGCTGCCAGGCCTGACTTGCATGGTTTCTTTAAGATATTTCCTGGCGTCTGAGCCTCTGGATTTGGAAATGGAAAAATGCCTACTCCCCGGGGCTATGAGAGCCAAGGAGAAAAGAGAATCAATAAATTTGAGTTGTGCTGGTCCTGGAACTAAGCCTTTACGTCAGTGGTCCCCACTGTGCTCAATTTGGAGAAGAGGCTCAGGATGCAGACACCTTTTGCTACTTTATGTCGTAAGGCCCTCTCTTTGAAGCCCTGCAGCTCTTCAGGTTTTCTGCAGCCCTATGTGGGAAGTGACCTGTGTGAAGCACGGAGAGACTTGTATGGGGAAGTCCAACGTGCAGTGCTCCCATGAATGTCAAGAACTCTTGCTCGAGCCTCCAAAGGCCTGGCTTCATGCACCTTTGTCCCACTATAGGTGGTGACAGGTCCAGGGGAACTTAGGTGAAGGAGAGGGAAGTCAGAGGAAGTGGCAGAAGAGGAAGGAAAAGTTCAGGGGCATTGTCAAGGACTAAGAAGGATGCATGGAGTAAGAACTGGTTTCATTTAAGTGATGAATTCAAAGGAAGTGAGGGAATCCGATGAAATGAAGGAAGTGAGAGTTAAGAATCAACAGGCAAGGCTCTATACACATTTGAGCCAAGACTTTAAGAATCATAAACTTGGAATCAGGAGTAGTCTCAAAGGTTGTCTGGTCCAACCCCTCATTCTGGGCTCAGACGTCCTCCTCAGCAGCCCTTCAACGTACCTCTTCAGCCTCCAAACACACCGGCAGAGAAGGGGGGAGAGCAGCCTTCCTCCCAAGGCTACTGATTCCATCCAAGGACAGTTGGGGCTGGCAGGTGTCAGAAAAGTTCTTCCTTATCTTGAGGTAAAATCCGCCTCCCTCTAAGTTTCCTCCCACCGGTCCTAATCCTGCCTGTGGTGACAACACAAAACTCACTGACTCTTTTACTGCACAGTAGCTCCTCTCTTATCTGAACACAAAGCTCATGGTGTCCCTTGGAATCTTGCTGCTCTAAGGTCACCACTGACTTGGCAAGGAGGTGGGGGTTATGGCTGTAGTCCAGTTGAGTGGCTATCTGCCATTTTCTATTTCTCCACCAGTGTTAATCCTCATTGGCATGAATAAATGAGAGCTGATGTCTTTTCACATTTAATGTTCACTTAAGATGTGTCTACTGAGCACCTCTTGGGGATCCAGCCCCGTGCCAGGTGCTTCTAGAAACCTAAGAGATGTGGTTCTTTACATTGACAAGCTCAGTCTGGTCAGATGGACAAAGTATATATCCAGGGCTAATAGATGAATGACCAAATGAATGAACAGACAAAAAGAAAGAGCAGTTTAGAAGTGTACAAGTCCTCTTGAATTGGATGGTACAAAGTGCCTCATATGAGTGTTTATGGAGGGAATGGTGCAAAGTGCAGAACTCGTGTTAAAAGTTTTCTTGGAAAGTTTAAGGATCAGAATGGGGTAGGGGAAGGGCTTCTAGGCTTGGAAAAGAGGTCTGAATGGAATGAGAGGGCCTGAAGGGGGTATGAAGCTTGCGACTTAGCATTGAGGTTTTATGTGTATTATTTTATTGAGATATAACTTACCTACAGTAAAGTGCATGAATCTTAAGTGTATAGTTCAGTGAATTTTCACATATGCATTCCCCCTTGTAACCTCCACCCAAGTATTTACAGCATGCCAGTAGTCTGTCTTGTGGGTCTGAGCTTTAATACCATGTATGGTGGATAAATCCCTCTGGTCAATGTGTATGCTTTTCCTATTGGAAGGTCTTATCAGGGATCACCTTGTTTTTTTTTATATATATTAACTTAAGTATTGTGCTTAGCTCAGCTCATGTTCCAAAAGACATGTACTAGGAGTTGATGTTACATCTCATCAGGGTGTCTCCAGCAGCAAGATACTCTTGCTAAGCAACTTACTTATGCTCTATTTTTAATTCTCACAAAAGTGTGCCAAGTGGGGAATTCCCATTGTAAAGATGGCTGATTCACTTGAAGCTCAGAGAGGGTGTGTATCTGCATAATGTCACACAGCTAGGTATGTGTATGATTCGAATTAGATTCTAGCTATGTATGCTTTCCAAGTCTGGGTTTTCCTCAGCTGCCTGTGGGTGCAGTGTGACTGCCGAGGCCCTCTGACTGGGCTGTTTCTCTGGGTGGGGTGGACCCAGCTTTTCACACTATGACCTCAACGACACTGGGTTGGGAATTGGGGATGAACTGAGTGAAGTAGCTACCCAGGAGACTCATGGACAAGGTTAATGCAAGAGTAGAGCGAGTGAAGCCCAGAGCAGAAGATCTGCAGGTGCCTTTTTTGGCTGAGTGACAGCATTCCAAAGGCACGCATGGTTGATGTGGCAAGAGAAGGTCTGGAAGGCATGTGGGCCACATTGTGGGAGTCTCTCCCATCCAGCTGTCTTTGGAAATGGTTTGACCAATTGCCCTGTTTCAACTTCTGTCCTTCCCCCTCACCCCCATGGAGTATTGAACTAAAAAAGGGGGAGGGTTGGTAAACACCATAGAAATAGGACCTTTTAGAATTGTGAGTCGAGAAGGCAAAAGATGGAAAATGTGTGCTTTGTTTTTCAATGGGTTTTACAGTGTTTTCTCTTTTTCTCTTGCTGGTCCCTGTCCTCTCTTCTGTGCCTCCCTCCAGCCGCTGCACTTCTGGCCTGTGGGGTCAGGCAGAAGCCCCGCTCCCTCTCGGTACCTTGCAACAGGCTCTGGAGATTAAGCTGCGCCTCGCGAAGCAGCTCCTCTACACTCGGGGGCCTGCCTGAGGAGAGGAACACGTTCACTGGCTGTCGCCATGACGACCTCGAGTGGGCAGTCGCTGTCGCATTTTCCCGACCCGAGTTAGCTGCAGCTAGGGAAGGAGAGAGTCAGTGAGAGGCTCAGCCGAGGGGTGGGCGCGGCGGCCACTGGGCGCCCGCGGTTCCCGAAGTCCCGCCCCTGCTGGGGTGGGGAGGCGGGGCGAGGCTGTGCTTAAAAGGCGGGGATCCCGCAGCCGCAACATTTTTCCTCGAGAGATCCTGCAGCAGTCTGCTCCGTCCCGGTCTGCCTGGGGGCTGCTGTCTTGCCGCCCGCGACTTCCGCTCGGCGCCTCTCGGCTCCCGCCACCGCCCGCCCTCTCCGATCCCCGGGACGAGGTAACGCGCCCCGGGCCCAGTGCCCGGAGCTCCCGCCCTCCCTCCTCGCCCCGGTGGGTGTGGCTCGGCCTACGCTGCTGCTCTCGCCGCGGCACTTCGCTCCCCTCTGGTGCCCTGCCGCATTTCGGCCTCCTTTCACGGCCCCTAGCTCGGCACCCCGATCCCGAGCCCCCACCTTGCCCGCGGACCCAGGGCCCCGGGCGAGTCCAGATGTCCGAGGCATCAGGAAATCTCAATAGCCTACGCATGGCGAACGTGGCCCTGCGCGAGGAATTAAATGCCCTTCGCGGGGAGAATGCAAATTTGGGCCTTCAGCTAGGAAGAGCCCTGGCGGAGGTGAATTCCTTGCGGGGCAATGTCTCCAGCTACATCCGCTGGCCAGTGCCCGTCCTTGCGGAGGAGAACTTTGAGTTCCCGCTCAACGAGATAGACTCCTTGCCCGAGGGGGAAATGCCCTTCACGCGCTGGCCTCCCCCACGCACGGAGCCCGAGTGCGCCCCAGAGGAGCTGTTGATCAATGGGACCCAGGACTGCGGCACCTCTGATGGCCAGGTCGACCCTCCCCCGCAGCCCAGCCCGCCCCCGCCGGCACTACCCCCGCCCACCTCTAAGGAGCTGCCCGCGCAGCCTCCTGTGCCAAATCTGGAGCGGCCTGAGCTAGAGCCCTTTTCAGGCGACCCGGTCTACCTGCCTGAATTCCTGATGCGGTTAGAGACCTTCATAGCCGACCATGAGGATCATTTCCCCGGGGGTGCTGAGCGGGTGGCTTTTCTGATCTCCTTTTTCACTGGTGATGCCAAGGACTGGGCCGTCTCAGTCACCCAGGAAGGAAGCCCCCTGCATGCCAACTTCCCGCGCTTCCTGGATGAAATCCGTAAGAAATTCTGTGGCCCCATCCCCCCAAGTGTGGCGAAAAAGGCCATCCGCAAGCTCAAGCAGGGAGACTGTACCCTCGGCAGCTATGCAGATGCTTTTCAGTTCCTGGCCCAATTTTTGTCTTGGGATGACTGTCGCCTTCAAAACCAGTTCCTCAAAGGCCTGTCAGAATTCTTCCGCAAGGAGCTCTTATGGTCCACTGAAATGGCCGACCTGGACGAGCTGATTCTCGAATGTGTGGAGATAGAAAGGAAAGTGCGAGTCCCCAAGCCAATCCCGCTCCCTGGGGTTCGCAATATCTTCTTCCCTTTTGCTGCAGACTCTAATGTCGAGGGCAGTGGAGAAGAAGAGCGCTACAGTGAGGATGAAGATGCAGAGGTGCGCAGGCGCAGGCTTCACGACAAGGACCAGCGGAGGCGTGCGAGAGCTGTTCAGCAAGAGATGAGGGAGCAGGAGGAGGAGAAGAGGAAGAAGGAGGAAGAGATGAGGAAGAGGGAGGAGGAGATGAAACAGAAACGGGAGGATGACGACGACGATGACGAGGATGAGATCGTAGTGGTGGATGTTGTGGACGAGGAAGAGGAGGAGATGAGGAAGAAGAATGAGGATCAGAATAAGGATGAGGATAAGGGCCAGGAACCAGGGCAGGAGCCAGAGCAGGAGCCAGAACAGGAGGAAGACACTGAGGATGAAGCCCAGGATGATGACCTAGATGAGCTGATGGAGGTGGAGCCGACCTATGCCAACGCTTCATCCCAGACTACTGGCTACTATCATGAAAATTTCCTAGATACATCGCCTCCAATAATACAGCCCAGCAGACGGAGGAACCAGAATCGAGTCCCACTACTGGAGGGCCTTCCAGGTACCAATTCGCCTTTCTACAGTTCACCACCGCTGATTCGCCGAGCAGGTCGCTTGGGGCAACGCCATACTAGAAGACGGCCCCCAGTGCTATTCCGCCTCACTCCAAGACAGGCGGGGCACCGGGCTTCACGTGGCCGAATTCGCGTGTGAGTGCTGGGGTGAGATGGCCACCCGGAACACACCCTTCTACTGCGTTCCCTGCCCCTGCTATTGCTGCCACACCTGCCCCATTTGCTGACCAGTACTTAAGGGAGTTCCAGACCTGAAGAACCTAAAGAAGACCTGTAGAACTCCAGACCATCTTGCAGCCCTGACCAGGGAGTGACACGTGCCCAACCAAAGCCACCTGGGAAAGGAGAGGTCAGCGATAGCTGACCTCTGGACTGGGCACTCTGCTCAGTCCTGCCACAAGCTAGCAAGCAGGTTTCTGGGCCTATTCCCATAAATGAACTGGTCACCCCCTCGTATTTCCCCTCTAGTTGTTCCTAACCCTGTGTTCTATGCTTTTATCCACTCTGACTGGCTCACCAGGACTTCACCCAATGCCTCACTGCTCTGCCCCAATGAGCAAAAGGACAGGCTACACTGAACTCCTAATGCCACTGAGGCCACTAATTAGACATAATCGATGGAGAGCAGGATGCTATCAAGAAATGTGCCTAGAAGCCTACACTTGCTTCAGCCTCCAGCAGAAGGGCCCTAAAGAGGACCCTACATCTAGCCCAGTGAGGGTGGGCAAAGCCACGTGTCAAAGGGACAACTTGGCTGAGGTTTGTCCTTGACTGACTGAGCAAACTAGTTCCACCCTCCCACAGACTAGTACATCAGGGCCCTTGAACCAGCTCACTAAATCTGGGGCCCTCTCTTACCACACTGCCCTCCTGGGCATCCCCAGGGGACAGATCCCAGTGTTACTGCTTCCCTTGATGTTGCCTGGAAGATGGGGGAGGAGGAAGAGGAAGAGGACCAAAAAGAAGCAGCAACAACTCAGTTTGACATTGTGAGGAGTGACCGTTTCCTTAGGGACGGTAGTCTCCTCCCTGGGCTGGGTCTTGGACAGCAGCACCCAGGCAAAGGTCTTTACAGGAGACTTGCCATCCTTGGGGGTTCACAGAGGTCTAACTGGCCTTTCCTTCCTGGGCCAACAAGGAGAGAAAAGGCCCAAGCCCTGTTCTTTAACTTCAATTTAAAGAGTTCCTTAGTTGTCAGAAGGGAGAGGAAGTTTCTCTCTACAGAGACTGCAGCCTCGCAGCTGAGACATCTTCACGTCTCTCCCATGGGTGAGAAGCCATGGCCTGATGCTGGGCTTCAATGAGACGGTAAGACTTGACAGGGTGATGGCCTCCTAGTAACTAACTCCTGGGACTTCTGGGTGCAAACCTCAGGACCCTTATAATGAGTCCTGCTGCTTGTCATGGGTCCAGAAACCACTGCCTGTGCAGTGAAAAGGACATACTATGTCACTGGCCACAGAATGCCAGCCAAACCCACTGCTGGCCTGAACTGCCCTTGACACTGAGCTGCCTGCACAGTGCCTGGCAGCTGGGTAAGTGCAGCCAAGGTGTCTGTGGCCAGAGGGAAGGAGGCATAGTAAATTCAGCCTGTGTTCTTCACTGGAGTCCGACAGATAACCTCAGCCCAGCCTTAGGGTTTTGAGCCTCCTGAAAGCAAGAGGAAGGAGCTGGAGGAAGAGGAGTCACAAAGAAACCCAGTTCGTCTGCTGGCTGGTTGCTGGTGAGGTCTTATTCATCAGTGGGAGGTAAGAAGCCCTTTTGTTTATCATACATTTCTCAGCTGGGGATCAGTGGAGCTGGGTTCCTATAACCTGTTGATACCTTTTCAAAAGGCCTCCCCCTCCTCCAAAGAGAAAAGTGATGCCTAATCATTACAGAAAATTTGGACAATAGAGAAAACTATAAGGAAAAAAAACCACCCAAACATTCAGAAACCCACCACACAGAGGCAAGTATTAACAGTTGGCTGCCTTTCTTTCTAGTGCGTTCTCAGTGCATCTTGTCAAAGCTGAGATCCTCTTGCAAGCTCTTGATCAGCAGGATTTAAAATGGCTGCTACCTATGCAGTCAAGCGTACTGAACAATTGAAGTAGTCTCCTAATTCTTTGGACATTTCTGCTGCCTGGTTTCCCACCCCATCCCATCAGTGCAGGAGTGAACAACACTAAAGAAAATTTTGTCTGTTTTTCAGCTATTTTTCCAGGAGAGAGTTCCAGAAGGGGAAGGGCTGTTCTTCGAGGCTGTGAACCCTGTTTGCTGATGATCGACATACTGGCCCTGCTGCCCATGTTCCTGCTGGAGAAGTGCAAAGGACAGGTGCCTTGCACCTCCACTTCCAGGGACCCCTCAGCACAGGCCCTGCCTATTTCTGTGGTGCTTCCACCCTGAGACCTTGTAGCCTCAGCCAGGGAAAGAGTGGGTGAGCAGTGAGCTGGTTCTTGGCCCTCTGGTGGCAGGGGGGCCTGGGCTTCCCTTTGACCCTTTTTCCCTGCTTTCCCAGATCTTCAATATTTGTTGTGATGTAACAGCCACAAGAGCTGTAAGAGGAACTATGGGCTTTGGGCACTTTCTTGGGCTGAAAGGGGGGTGGGGGGTGGGGGGATGCATGCAGGGGTATGAAGGCAGCCCAAGGATTCCCAGAGACTCGGAAGGAAACCCGTTGGAAATAAATGTTATTGTTATTGTGTTATTGTTGCATTACTGTGTTGTGAAGATAAGAAATCATTCTGTATGCTAAAGCTTTCTCCTCAATAAAAATATAAAGGGTGTGTAAAGACTGTGTCTGTCTGGGTTACTGAGCAAACATAGATGGATATAACCAATAGGCATCAGGCACTTCCCAGGCACCTTACCTGAAGCAACGCTAGCCTAAGGACATGCTATCCTCAGATGAGGAAACTGAGGCCCAAAGGACATACTTAGAGTCCTATTCATTTGTGTCAGAAGGAAGCAGAGGGACTAGGCATCTTAATAATAGCATTCATTCTCTGCTTACTGGGATATAAAGGTATAAATGTCCCAGCCATACCATCCTATAACAGTGGCACGCCTCCCCTGCCAAGCCCCCAAACACAGGCACTTTGAAGGGAGGGAGGAAGGGAAGCCAGGCTAAGTGAGGCAGGAGGGCCCTTCCACTTTTTGACACTAGGTGGTGCTATGTGACACCAGTAAGCTAGCTGGTGGAGCTTTTTAACCAGCCTCACAGCAGTCCCTGCAGAGACCCTCCCAGCAAGATTTCACTGCCCTCAAACCACGTGGGTCAGAAGAAATTGAATCCCATTCTGGGGTTTGCTGAAGTTTCCCAGTCATGAATTGGAAATTTTTTTCCTGGTACAGTGGGTGGGAACGTTTATCGAGCCCCCTACTGGTACAAGTGCTGAGCCATGCACTGGACATCCATTATCTCAGTTCATTTACCTTCATCTTACCTATGAGGTAGGAAACGGGCTTAGAGAGAAGTCACTGGCCTAAGGTTCACAGCTGGTAAGTGGCTCTTCCTTAGCCCCGCAGCTGCCTAGGAGTCAGCTCCTCTCTGGCCCTACTGTCTTCCAGGTCTGCCCTGTCATGCCCACCCTCTAAGTTTATAGGAGTGCGGTGAGAGACAAAGCCGGGTTTCAGAGGCACACTGGCTTTGCCCCTTTAAGGGGAAGGAAGGAAGGGAAGGAGGGAAGTAACCAGTGTATTTCTGACCATGTGCCAGGCACTTTCACCAATGTCATTTCATTCTCACATCAACTCAGGCAGGTAATGTCTCCTTTTAGAGCTAAGGGGTCTGAATCTCAGAGATATTAGGCTCCATAGGGGACTCAGGTCTGTGTGACTCCCAAACTCAAAGTCTCTCAACTGTAATCTACCATGCTGTTGCCCAGCAAAGCCCCTGGTGAGCTCAAGCCTCAACCTGACTGGAGTCTGGGCCTTTGCCCAAGCAAACAGGTGTGAATCAGATGCCCTATCCCTGGAGGCTCCAGAGAAAGGCAGGCAGTGGTAGTGCGGAGTTTGTGGTGATGTTTGCAAAAGAGTGTGGCAGACTTTCCCTTCTTGGGAGGGATAGGGCTGTGAGGACCATGAATTGCATCAATGAGCACTGGGACTCCCCATTCTATTTCAGGGGGTCAGATAAGGTCTCCAGCACCCCTGGAGTTTCTCCTGCCCATTGCTGGGAGGGATAGGTGAGTCCAGATTGTGTCATGGCCCATCAGAGCAAGTGGGGTAAAGTAAGACCAGTAGGGTGAGCCTTGTCCAACCCTGCAGCCTGAAGCCCCATGAGTATAGGGAACAGGGTCCTGGATTCCAGTCCGGCTCTGCCACTGACTCCATTTGGGACTTGCGTGAGTCCACATTCCTACTCAGGCCAGTCACTGTAGGGTCCCTGGGGCCTAGCACACTTGCTGGGTACACAGTAGGATCTCAAGCCTAGTTTGGTACATAAATGAAGTGAATGAATATGTGGGCTGCTGGATGGAGACCTAGATGCTGCACGCGAGGGGCATCTGCAGGTGGCATGAAGCCTGGAGGACTAGAAGCTCTTCTCCAAAATGGAATCGGAAGTCCCCAAATCTCCCTCACCTGGAAGGATGCGCAGAAATGACCTTTCCTAGGTGCACGTGTGAGACCTTGCAGTCAGGTTCAGAAAACCAACCGGCAGGAGCCTAGGTGAGGAAGATGTGGCTTAGAAGAAACTTGTGAAAAAAATTCTGAGAACTTGAGTTGATGGGGCTCAGGATGAGTCAGCAGACTGGATGTCAGGAATGCTAATGCCTTCCTGGGCTGCTGCTGCAGAGTGGGGAGAGTCCAAGTGATGGGCAGGCCCCTTGTGGGGTCCTGGCCAAACAATGGAAGGTGATCAGATTGCACCTCACAGAAGCCCTTTTGTATGCCAGGAGTAAGGAAATATTGGAATAAAAGGGAAAGGGAGGAAAGAGTGGGGGTTAGAGTGACAAGGACGGTGAGAGTCATAAAAATCTTGTTCCCAAGTGATGGAGGAAGGCAGAGAAAATCTTGCTGAACCCACTGTTCCCCTCATTCGTTCTGTGAGGAAACTGGCAGCTCAAGGTCACTTGCTTCATTTGCAGAATTCTACTGTGAACTCCAGCATTTTGACATTCAGAACTCTTAAACCAGAACCCTCCACTCACACCCGCACTGATGGAATGAGAATCTCCAGGAATTTCTAGTTCTAAAAAGCACCCTAGGCAAGTCTAATGCCCTGCCCAGCCAAGTGCAGAAAAGAGTCTTGGGGACTAATTAACCCAGTAATGGCCAGTTTGGTTCTGAGCCTTTCCACAGAGCTCTCCAGACAGAGCAGGTAAGTGGCCTGGAGTTCTTGCACTAAGCACATAGTAAGTGATCAAAAAATACCTGTGCAGCCCTGGGTGGTATGGCCCAGTGGATTGAGTGCCAGCCTGTTAACCAAAGGGTTGCTGGTTCGATTCCCAGTCAGGGCACATGCCT
Organism: Macrotus californicus; assembly: GCA_007922815.1. Classification (NCBI taxonomy): domain Eukaryota; kingdom Metazoa; phylum Chordata; class Mammalia; order Chiroptera; family Phyllostomidae; genus Macrotus; species Macrotus californicus. The sequence continues at coordinate 4,648 of VMDR010010445.1, read as the reverse complement.
GGGTTGTGGGCCAGGTCCCCAGTGGGGAATGCATGAGAGGCAACCACACATTGATGTTTCTCTCCTTCTCTTTCCCCCCGCTTCTCCTCTCTAAAAATAAAATAAATAAAATCTTTTAAAAAGTATTTGTGCAATGACCCCACCATGTTCCATGGTCTGGTGTGAGCTTGCCCCTGCTGGACTCCTGCTCAGACTGCACCCCCTGAGAGTGAGGTGACATAAGATGGGTGGGGAAGCCTGGCCCTGAGAAACCAAGTTCAGAGGAGCCTAAACCTTGCTCCTGACCATCAGAACTGACTCATGTGGGGCCCTGGCCCCACCCAGCAAAAAAGGACAGGCATTATACCAAGGCAAGAGATTACCCCCAAATTGGGGGGGTCTCCACCTCCCACTAGCACTTCCTGAATCCTGCCCAGACTAGGGAAAGCTCTGCAGGCCACTTCTCCACTTCTCCCCAGGAATTCAACAGACACAGAAACACAAAGCCCAGAGTTCTCAGTTGCCCTGGTAACAGTGGGACCTACTTGGAAAAAAACAGTTTCTGAAAGCCTTAAGGGCGTGGATATTTCCTTTGACAGAGGGCAGGCTCTGACCTGCTCCTCAGGTCCCCTCTCCCATTCCTGCCTGCCACACAAAGGGGTAGATCTGGGGCCCCTCACCTCTGTGACTCTCCCGGGGGTGGGTAAGAGTGACAGAAAAGAGGGCCCTGCCTTTTGATTCTGCTCTTGCTGTGGGCTGTTAATATGAGGGAGAGGCTAAAATGGAAGGTGTTAGCCTATGGATTCATGGTGATTGTCCTCTGATCCGAGGAAGCCTTGCCTCACAGGACCCATACACAACCAAACGTGATGAGGGCAAGTATCCCCAGCAACTGCAGTTCTACCAGTTCCTCACCACATAGGAGACATAAACCAGAGAGAGTTTCCAGAGGTTCCAAACTTCTCCCTTCAAGGCCAGCCCCTCCTCACCTCTCATCTGGACTACTGAAGTAGCTTGCCTGCTGGTCTAAGCAGCTCTAGTCTCTACCCCTTTTAATCAATCCACCTTCTGTATGCTTGGGGGAGGGACATGGTCCTTTGAGTACACACATCTGGCTGGTCCTGTTGCTCCTATGCAAAGACCCTTCTGGGGCTCTCCATCTTCTGCTGGAAGACTTGTGGACCTGATGCTGGTGGTCTTCACTATCTGCTCATACATTCTGTGTGCCCTCTCCTCTCCCCTTGCCATCCTTCTTCCCTCTTCCATTCAGTCCAAACCTCAGACATTCTGAATTATTTCCTCCTTTCTTTACATACCAGGGCCTTTCATGCCTCTGGGCCTTTGCATACCCTATTCCCTCTGCCTTAAAAATTTACAAGCACTCCTGGCCCATCTAACTGGCAATCTCCTCAGCTCATAGACTAGTTCCTCCAGGATGCAACCTTCACTCACTAGACAAGCTCCTGCCATCTGAGTCCCCACTTACTCCCCCAACCCTATTGCTCTGTGAGGCTCCAGTTGCACCTGAGACCACGGGCTGGTTCATGACTCCTACTGAGTTTGTTGCTGCAAAGCTGCTTTTCAGTGTGAGAACATGCACTCATCCCATTTGCAGGGAGGGGGTCTGCATTGGCAGTGGCCTTTTGGAGAAGCACTGCCCTCCTAAGATCTGGCTGAGGGCCAATGGTAAGCAAATAGATCTGGGAGCACCGCCCCTCAGCCCCATCAGGTTGGAGATGTCGACAGTAGGAACAAGTCAGGAAAAGAAAGCAGGAACTTGAAGAGCTGGTTGTTCATTCCTAGCTGAGCATCCTGTTGATGGCTTCTGCCTCTTTGAGGGGTCATAACTCCCTCTCAGTGTGTGGTGGAGAATGACCCTCACTGGGCTTCCGAGTCACACAGATCTGGCTTTGAACCCTGGCTCTGCCACTTCCTTGTTGTGTACCCTTGGGTTGGTCAATTTCCCTAAGTCCCAGTTTTCTTTTTCTAAAAGTGGAGATAATAATAGGTTATATTACTGAGGTAATTGATATGAACCAAGGAGAGGAACAGAAATAGCTAATACTGATTAGCCCTTACTATTTGTTAGGCACTAAATGCTCTACATTTATTAACTCACTGAATCCCCACAACAAACTTATAAAGTAGGTAGTGTTATTATTCCCTATTTTGCACATTAAGAACTGACATGGAAAGTTTAACTTGCCCAGTGTCACAGCACTAGTATGCAGGTGCTTTCGAGCTTGCCGATCAGATAGGAAAAGTTCTGTGTATCAGAAATGAGGCCAGTGGAGCAGCAGAGCGCCAAGATCCAGGGCAGGGGTCTTAATCTCTTTTAGGTCACAGATCCTTCTAGCAGTTTGGTGAAACCTCTACAACTTTTCTCAGAATGTTTTCAGATGCATAAAATAAAATATATAGATTACAAAGGAAACCAATCATATTGAAATAGTTATAAAATGTTTTAAAGAAATTGTGATCTCATTATAAGTCTATGGATTAGAAGTTTTGAAGTGATGGTGAGCATCAGTAACTTTTTTGAGATACAGCTATAATGTGATATGAAAATATTTGTGATTTCTGTTGGGAATAAAGCCACAGATACTGTTAATACTATTAATGGCCTGTTGCCTACATTCCTAATTTTAGGAAATACTAAATTTCTGTTAGAGGTTAGTGGGAAAAGATCAAATAATTTTCCCAGCCAAGTTCACCGACCCCCTAAATTCTCTCCACACAGCCCTTGGAGGTCCATAGAGCTCAAGTTAAGGAGCTTTGCCCTTGGATGTCAGGGAAAAGACAATGGCTGCACTGTCAGCTGTGAGGAGAAGCTGGGGGAAGGGAGGCTGGCAGAAAGACAAGTGTGTGGTTTCTCTTTCAAGAACTGTTTACAAAAATCGTGAAGTCTGGCAGACCCCTCTTCCTCTTGGTCCTGAGTCAGCAGCCCAGGGTGGGGCCAAGGCTGTCACACTTGGTTTGAATATCAAGCTCACCACACACCATTCCCTAAGAGTTGATTTGTTGCCACTTCCTTACTAGTAAAATCTTGGTGAATTTGCTTTATGTTAAAATTTAGACCTGCTTGCACACATAGATTTCCCATTAGTCTGGAAATAATCTGTAAGTGGACATTTTATTGGCTCTGAGATATTTTCTGAGCTAATGGATGCCTCTACCCTAGAACCCCAGCCAGGCTTAGGGCTCCCAGAGAGAAGGGGAAAGATTATCAACTGTGCCATGCACCCCAGGACATCAGTCAGAATTGGTACTTTTCCAAAATACCAAATGCTTTTTCCTGACTCCCTGGCTTTGCCACCTGTCAGCTGAGTCCCTGCCAACCAGTGTAACACAGTCCTGGGTGCCATGGCCAAGGAGACAAATGGTTGCAACAGCAGTAGGCCTCTGCTTTTCTAACTTGCCTCTGTTCCCATTCCATACTCAAAGAGAGCCCTGCTCATAAAGAATCAGGCCCCAGGTCTACTCATAATGCCTTGTTTGGAGGTCCCAGCTGGCAAGGGTCCATTGCTTTCTGCTATTCCCTAGGCTCCCTCATATTTACTTAGAAATGAGCAATAGTTGCCTGATAGCCATGAACTAAAAAGGCTACAGCTTAATTTCCAAAGTAAGAAGGTGGGACTGTGATAGCCTTATGGACTATTGTCATTGGCTAATAAAGAAGTTGGTTCAGGGGACTTCCGGCCAAGATGGAGGCATAGGTAGACACACTGTGCCTCCTCGCACAACCAAAAGAAGGACAACAACAAATTTTAAAACAAAAAACAACCAGAACTGACAGAAAATCGAACCGTATAGAAGTCCGACAACCAAGAAATTAAGAAACATACATCCAGACCGGTAGGAGGGGCGGAGAGGACTCGCGTGGTGGGGTGGTGGCTGGCGGATCCGGGAAAGGTGTGGCTGGCCGGGAGAAGTGGTGGCTGCAGACTGGGCATCCCACTTCCTCGTGAAGATAAACTGGGAGGAACAACTGGGGAGCGAGACAGACCCCGCAACCCAGAGGTCTAGCTCGGGAAAAAAAGCCTCAAAGCTCTGATTGAAAACTCCTGTGGGGGTTGAGGCCGCGGCGGTGGCAGTGGGAGAAACTCCCAGCCTCACAGGAGAGCTCGTTGGAGAGACCCACAGGGTCCTAGAGCATACATAAGCCCTCCCACCGGGAATCAGCTCCGGAACCAGCACCAGAAGGGCCCGATTTGACTGTGGGTGGTGCAGAGGGTCACTGAAGACCGGCAGAGAGCAGAGCAACCGCCATTGTTCCCTCTTGGTCCCCTCCCCCACAAACAGCATCACTACGCAGCGACGTGGCCTCCCCGTCCTGGTGAACACCTAAGGCTCCGCCCATTACTACATAACAGGCATGCCAAGACAACAAAAATGGCCCAAATGAAAGAACAGATCCCAGCTCCAGAAAAAATACAACTAAGCGACGAAGAGATAGCCAACCTATCAGAAGCACAGTTCAAAACACTGGTAATCAGGATGCTCACAGACTTGGTTGAATTTGGTCACAAATTAGATGAACAAATGAAGGATACGATAAGGGAAATGAAGAAAAATGTACAGGGAACCAACAGTGAGGGGAAGAAAAATGGGACTCAAATCAATGGTGTAGACCAGAAGAAAGAAAGAAACATTAAAGCACAACACAATG
>VMDR010010444.1:0-30803 GCA_007922815.1 Macrotus californicus | reverse complement strand
CAAAAATCACAGTATTTAAATTTTCTTAGCTAGGGACCCCATTTTTTAAAGGTCAAATTGACTAACTATGATAACGAATACAATGTCATTAGCGAATCATGTCATAAATTACTCACTTAGCAGAAGCAGGAGAGGAACAAACCAGCAGCACTTCAGTTTAAGCCATCCAAGCACCTTCCTAGGCTGCGAATCAGCAGCAACTACTCAGGTTTTGGTTACCTGCTCTTCTTTCACAGACCACTGCTCTTTAAGGAGCAGGCAGTTAGTTACAGGGTCTAGAAAGCTGCCCGGACCTCCCTGAGCTCTCCCTTGTGTTGAACTGGGAACTTCCACTGAGAAATCCCCTGACTTGAAAACTTCCTTATTTGTAACTATTGACAGCCAATCATGGCAGCATGCTAAACTGAAGCAAAGACTACCAGAAATTTTTCTGTAAACCACCGTGACTGTAGTTCTGACTTCCTTTTGAAGCAGACACTTTACTTGAATAGTTACAGCATTTTAGAAGAAATTCAGAAATTATAAGCACAAAAATATTTTTGGATTAAGCACATTTTCGTGTAAAAAATGTGAAGGTAAATGTATTTGATAAATAGCCTTTTTTTTTTTTTTACCATTTAAGAAGGCCCCCTTGCCCATAAGTAAGATATTTATAAACAGAAGGTAAAGACTAGATTTGGGTATAGTTGTCTTTGCTTCATGGTCTACAGGGGTCACTTGGATGAGGTCCTGTAATAATAATGTTTGTGCTGGATTCCAGAGCCGGACCTCAGGTACTTAGAAAGGAGGTGAAGCGAAGAGCCACTTAAGACAGCTTTTCTCCTCGGGAACAAAGGTTTATTGTTCAGGTGGTTGAGTGTGTGTTCCATCCAGTCCACTGGGGAGATGCTTTACAAATGCAGGTGTTCTTCTCAGGCTGCTTGGAGGAAAACATCAAGTTTTATGTGCAAATGAAAGGTAGCATATGCAGCACAGACATTTTTCTTTGTTATAAAATTTTAGAGCTGGATATGTCCTTAGACACCATCTGTTCTATTTCCTTTTTATTCAGATGAGGAAACAGGAGAGAGGGCAAATGCTCAAAGTCACAAAGAAAGTTAGAGGCAAAACTCAGATTAAAATCTGAATCTCTTGAATCTGAATGTATTTCTTTTTCTTACTGTGCTATAGCCTCAGCATATCAAGGTATTAAACAGGAAAAAGATTGTAACCAAAAAAAAGATTGAAAGTCTCCTGCTTCAATTCCTACATTTTGCAGATGAGGAGTCTGAGACCTCACCCCAAGTTCCACAATTAGTGAAAGGATTAGAATTTAGAGCTTCTGATTCTCAGTCGAGTGTCCTTTCCATTCTAAAACACTGCCCTCTCTTATATTGGATGTTAAATAAGCTGGAGACATTTCTAATCATGATGAAATTATTCTATACAAAGGAAATAATTTTGAAAGTATCTAAAATGATGAATACACTTATGATTCAGAACGTTCCATGTACTCATGTGACATATAATGAAGAATTAATTTTTTTTCAGCACCTTGTGTTTTGTAACTACCTTACTGATATCGAACATTAACCTTTCTTGTGTGCAGTGGAAAAATACAACCTAAGAACTCTGTAAATATAAAAAATTTTGAGATAACCACTGGTGGAAGGAAAACAGAAATTCTTCTCACGAATTTACATTTTTGAATGAACAGGGTCTTAAAAACAAAGATCTTAAAAAATAAAAAAGGAATGCTGATGTCTTAACTGGCAAGTGCCCCTTTGGTCTCTCGGTCTGTGCCTCTTTCCTCTTCTATTTGCTTTGGCATGTGAGCTTGGCTGATGCCCAAGACCCAGGGGAAATGGCCAGTCCTGGGTACTTGGCTTCAACCTGGAGAGGCAATGCTTAGAAGAAGGTCCTGGGAGGCCAAGACAAAGAAACTATAGTTAGAGATCTTTTTGAGGAAATTCTGTCTGAGTGCATGGAATTTAAAACCTATGCTACTGAGCAGTTCTGGCCCTTGGCAAAACACATGAGGCAGATGGAAATTTTTATCTTTGTTGTTTCTAATGGTTCTTTTTCCTATTCCCTCCCCCTCCTTTTTCCCTCTCAGGGTCATAAACCATGTAACCAGGGCAGAGAGACATGCAGATTCCTGTCAGGAAAAAAGGAACAAACTGGCACTGAGCCAGGAGTGGCAAGGGCGAGGGTACAATGATTGGGGTTAGAGAGGCCTTCAGGGTGCTCTGAGCCAAAATTAGAGGATGGAAAGAGAAAGTCGGATTCCCATTGAAGCCAAGGTGAATGGCCAAGGGGTTGCCAATCAAAGAATGAAGAGACCACCACCATGGGCAGCAGAGTTCTCAGGGAAGGTCTGGGTGAGAGGTCTCCCAACGAACTCCTGGAAGGCAGAATCTTTCCTGGGGACAGTGGAGGGCAAGAAAGCCAGGACTCTTAACTGCTGACTGGGATTCAGGGATGGGCTTCCTCCTTCAGGAGGGAACCCAGGTACCTAGAACTCTGGCCAAAAAGCTAATTAGGCAGCTGGGCTGCATGGGGTAGGTGTTTGATTGAGAAACAGTCCAGATGATTACATGGGCACCTGCAGAATGAATCCCTGTTCTAGGCATGGTATCTGTGGGAGCAATAGGATTTTCTAACCTCTATTTGCTGACAGACTGATGCTCCAAGATTTTACTGGCCCATGGCCACAACAGGGTTGGGACCTGTGGGGATGATCTTTACTATTTTCCTAATGCCACCCCAATCTCTCTAAACTGCACTGGAGGGAGTAGCTAGTGTCACTAATTTGCAATCTAACATAAATTTATGCCAAAGCATTACTTCTCCAGCAGGGATACTTGCATTTGATGTCTTAGAGACTCGTAGAATTATTTAGTGGAACTTCTGGTCACAAGGAGGAGGTAGGGAAAGGGAACTGTCCCCACTTCTTACAATTCTTCTACTTAAAGTGTAACCTAAGCTAATGACTGGCCTTATATCAGTAGGGACATGTAGTTAGCAAGCTTGCTCATTTATTCATTCAACAAACATTTATTATCTATTGTTTATTAAGTTCTGTGCTGGGTGTAGGGATTATTAAAATGCTTTTGCTTACCATTGAGGATCTTATGATATTAAGGAAGACACAGACAGGCAAATGATATCTTCCTCTGCCTGTTGCCAAAGACCAGAGCAGAGATGTGTGTCAGGTGCTGTGCGGGGCGAGGGGCCGTTTTCAGCCGGAGTGCCTCATGAAGAGAAACCTAGACATCCAAATGAACAAGCTTAAAGGATCAAGGGTTACAAATATATTTGATACCTTTCCCATGTTCTCGGTAAATTCACTCGATTTCCTTCAGGTTAAACTTTCCTTCAGGTTAAACTTGCTTGTTTCTATAACACTGTGAGTAAAACCTTTCTAAAAATCTTAGTTTGCTTTTCAGCACTGTAGAGGTTTAAACAAATTTGTGAGGTATGCCACTGTCCTGAGGAGTTAAGAAGTACCTTGGGCCTATTATTTTTGAGGCTAGGAATAAAAGTAGGACTCTGGTTTTCTCAGCACTCTGTAAACCTCATTGGATGACAGCTACATAATTTTGACTATCAAAAGAAAAAGGACACTTAATGATATATAATGAAGAGATGGTTACTAGAACGAAAATCCCAGAATCTCTTGACAAATGCAAGTTATACACAGATGCTAGCATGAAATTTAAGAACGGTAGTGATTGAGCTGTGTAGTCACCACTCTCATCCTACATCCTGCACCATCCTACAACTGTCCCATAAGCATCCTCCATCTTATAAACACACAATGAACAGGGAAAAATCACATAAATCCAGAGAAGCAATAATGAGATGCAATTTACCAGCAGTCATACAAAAAATACTTAATTTTAGTTGAGGTAAGGTTACGGGGATGCTAAAAAAGTTCCAAAATGAACAGGAACTTAGAAGTCCCTCTAGAATGAAGGAAACACTGTTTTCAGGTCCTCTTTCTGGGCACCAGTCTTTAGAAAGAATGTAGACCAGCTAGTCACTAAGTACTCACCCATATTGTATGTGCATTATTGTAGGAATGGAGTATGTTTAACTTAGAGAAAATGAGAAAAATATCAATTCAAGTGTCAGTTAAATTATTCTATATCACTCCAAGGTAGACCTCAGACCAGCAAGTAAGAACTAAAAGGAAAATAAATTTTGTTTCACTATAGAGAGATCAACATTCCTGTAGCAAAAATAATAATAGTAAGTCTCCCTGGGAGATAATGAGTTCTCTGTTCATAGGGAAAGTCAAGCATAAGATAAATGGTCACTTCTTGGGAATGTTGGAAGGATTTTAATATCTCACATGAGATAATAGTGACCAACATAGCATTTACTCTGGTCCTGGAACAATTCTAAGTACTTCACATGCACTTAGTACTTCTTTTAATCCTTACAAGTACCCAGTGAGGAAGGTAGTCTTTTGCTGATACAAAACTGAGGCATAAAAAAGTTCACTAACTTAATGTAGTAAATGTAGTTGGTAAGTAGGAACTCAGACATCTGTCTCCAATGTCCATACCCTGAACAACTGTATTATAGTGCAGCTGGGATGTCATTAGAGTGTGCTTTGTCAAATGCAGATTCCCTTACTGACAGCATAGAATATTCTTTTTTTTTACTTTTAAGATTTTATTTATTTATTTTTGGAGAGAAGAGAAGGAAGGGAGAAAGAGAGGGAGAGAAACATCAATTGGTTGCCATCCCTATGCACCCTGACCAGGGACCAAACCTGCAACCTGGGCATCTGCCCTGATTGGGAATCAAACTCAAGGATTTTGCTTTGCGGGGTGATGTCAAACCAACTGAGCCATGTTGGTTGGGGCTATTTTATTTTATTTTTAAATTATTTTTTTAATCCTCACCCAAGGACATATTTATTAATGGGAGGGAGAGAGAGAGAGAGAGAGAGAGAGAGAGGGAACATCAATGTGAGAGAGAAACATGGATCAATTGCCTCCCATTCGCACCCTGACGGGGGATGGAACCTGCAACCTAGGTATGTGCCCTGACTGGGAATTGAACCCGAAACCTTTCGGTGTACAGGATGGCACTCCAACCAACTGAGTCACCTGGGACCTGACCAGGGCTAGCATGAAATTTTAGAGGAGATAAAAAGAAATTCAGATGCTTACCCTATCACATTTTATTACTTTTTATAGCCAATTTTGAAAGCTTCCAATTTGACAAGCAATTAATGAACTAAGAGTATGCCATCTCCAATCCCTGTTCAATAACTACCAGCTTGGTTTTGGGATGGGCATGTAAGAATGATATAACTAGAAAGAGCAAAGGAGGGTGGGAAAGCAAAGAAGGACGGGGCAGAAGTGGGCCTTTGTCGAGAAGTGGAGGCGGGGCTAGACTTGCTGCTATTTCTCAAATGCCAATTTAGGAATACAAGGCAGCTTTGGAGCAGACTCAGTGCCATTAGTTAAGGATGATGACAGTGCACAATTTGCTTCTGTAGATTATTTACCCTTCGATTCTTTCCTTTTCAATCTGTTATGTATAGCTTAGTACGTCTCATAAAAAAGTCCATGATATTTTCTTCAGGGTACAAGGTGAACTATCTAAGGCTCCATAAAAAATTTCTATAAGATGACAGAATTTTATCAGGAAATGAGACACCTTACCATAGAAAGGTCTGCTTCAGGTATTATGCATTCTACTTTCTCTTTTAGTGGCCAAGGTAACCATACATTTACTTTATTGCCAAATAGCCCTTTTATTTTGATCTATGTACTGAGATCTCTCCTGTTAAGGTTAATGAAAACCATCAACCAAAAGAATGAGCCTCACAGCATTTTCTTTCTAAACTGAGATACCCAGAAAAGTGGTTTGGATATTAGAAAAAAGAAAATGGAAATTACTTGGCTCCCTCACAGAGGCCCAGAATTTATAAATGGTAAAAAACAAATTTGCATTACCTAAAACATATTTCTTTTGGATTCATAAATTCATGAAATTGCAATTTCAGTGAGATGTTTAAGGTCATAATAATTTTCTGTGCAAGCACACACAGTATGGTAGTTTCTAATATTAACAGGATTAATAGTTTATACCTGTAATTCTCTATAAATGAGGAGATAAAAAACATGCAAACCCATCCATAGCAGTGACAGCAAGAGAGAAATTGAAGAGGAGAAGGGAAAAGAGGGAGAGACAGGAAGGATGGTCTGTAAACTGATTTTCTCTGTGACTTTAATAAAATAAATCAGATTTTCAAAGAGATCTGACCTTTGGAAAGTGTTTAGCTTGACTCCAGGGACCGGTTGGGAGGGCTGACTAGCTGGAGCTAGCAGAGAGATTTCAGGATTCTTTCTGCTATTTGGCTTACTAGTTAAGTTTCCTTTTAATTCGATCATATTTGGGAGGATGCCAGAGCCATGATGAAAGATTCAATAACAAGCTATTGTTTGAAGGAAAAAACTGAGGTAGTACCAGAAGTGTAGGAATAATTGTGTGTGTGTGTACATGCTACTTTTTAGATGGTCTGGTTGAAACCTTTCACTTCAGAGAGGGAGAAACTGAGACTCGAAGAGAGAGACTTTCTCAATATCAAATAGCTGATAATGGTGTTGACAGATTTCCACTGGCATTGGAGATCTTGGCTCCGAAATGCTTGATCATCTCTGCCTATAATTTGAGGAAGCTGTTAAAGTTTGGAAGATGAGTGGGTGTGATTGGAGAACTTCCTCTGATTACTCTGTTGGTGAATGGCCCATCTCTTCCCTTTTCGTTGTGTTTCAGATTTTAAAATAAGTTTGAGTAATTAAAAAAAACCCTTCTAGGAATCTCTTTCCCATGTCATTCATTTATTCATCAATTGCTCTATGTTGATCACCTCTGGGGAGGGGTCACACAGCACCAAGCTCCCTGGCACTTTTCGTAGCACGTCAGAGGAATTAAAACTTACCTCTTTGTTGAGAGGCAGTCTAGCAGAGGGTTAGGCACGCAGGTGCTGGAGCCATACTGCCTAGGTTCCAAATCCTGACTCCATTCTTTAGTAGCTCCTTGCTAAATCTTATGGTAGTTTGAGGATAGAATGAGTTAGTATATGTGAAACATGTATGGCACATGGTGAGGCTATATAAATTTTTAATTATTATTCTTTATTTCTTGGTAAATTTTTATTCACTGTCTTTGTAAAACCATAATGTGAATACATACAAGTATTACAGGAAAACTAGAAAGAAAAATTAAAGTATTTAAGCAAAATCTTTTTGTTCATCTGTGTGGCATCCATATTGCCTTTCTGTCTTTCCCCTTACAGAGCGTGTGCTGTGTGGAAAGCTAACTCCATCCCTAATTCATGGGTAAGTTAAGATTGGCTTACACCGGTCAACACAATACATTTCCCTGGACTTTGCTGTTGGTTTGGGGGTGGTGAGCATGTGATGCAAGCCAGTCTAACCTGGGTGAATCCCAGGACTCTGGTTTGGAATACAGAGCTCACTCTTCCACTGAGAGTGAACAGTGGAGCCCTCGTTATGGCTGGCAGCCAGCCTAGATCTACAAAGGGCTTCAACCTCAGGTTAAGCTCCCACCATATGATACCCCAAAAGAGAGATGTGTCTCCAGTGACATTGCTGAACCAACTTAGAAACTCCCTTTACCTCCTGACTTTCTTGTAATGTTATCAATCAAATCCTTTTTTATTGTTTAAGTTCATTTGAGCTGGATTTTCTGTTACTAACAACTGAAATCTTCTTGATATAATACTCAATATAATAAATCAGGACTCATGAATAACAGCAATAACCACAAAAAATAGCCTTTTGGAGAAGTTGCTACATGGCAAGCATTGTCTTAGGTACTGATCTTTACAATAGCCCCATGGACAGGCATTGAGATTCTCGGTCTCCACTGCTCAGACCGGGTGACACAGAATACCACGCTCAGTGTCATGACTGAAAGTCTTATACTTTTCCAGCTTGGCTTGTTTGTGTCCTATTTTGTGCCAATATTTTTTCAGGAAGCACATGCAAAAGCCTAATTAGTCAGGGTCCCTCATCCCTTATCTCCCAGATAATTTTTAAAACTAAATACAGAAGATACTTATTTGGGTCCAGCAATATTGAAAATTGACAGTTGATTAAGGAGTTGCTGTACTTAGCTTTGAATTTTTTAGTTTGTTTGTTTATTTTGCTTTATTTTATTTTTAGTTGCAGGTTCAATATGAGGATCTATTTTTCTAGGATTTGAGTGCTCACTGCCTTTTTTTTCTATCTTATTTATTGTAACCAAGATATTAGGCTAATTTGCAATGGATTACTCTGGCAGAAATTCAAACTATCTCTCTGAGTGTTTGCATATTTTGGGCTTTTTAACAAATGTTTTGAAGGTTTATTCCTCAGGAATGAAGATCATTTCTTCCCCTTCTTATATCAGTCAGGGACCGGTCAAAGGACAGATACCAAATAGTATTACAATTTGAATAGGGAAAATTTAATATAAAGACTTATTGACTATAACAGGTGATGATCTATAAAGAGGTGAAGATAACTTAAAGAATACATTAGAACTCAGTGAGGGTACTCAAGGAAGGAACAAATATGGAAAAGAGGACTCCTCCCCAAGGTTGGGATTCAGGCCATGGTGGAGAAGGTGCTCCTGTAGACCATTGGACTGCAGAGACTTTCGCTGGGGTGCCTGCAGAACCGGCCACAGATACTGGGCATGCAGGAAACACCCTTCCAAAATGCAGGTGGGCCAAGCCTGGGAAACTGACTCTTGGGACATGTGTGTGACTTACTAGAAAGCTGTCGATAGGGATGGCACTGCAACCTGACAAGAAGCTGTCCATCTATTTCCACTGAGCCTTGAGGTGGTGAATGCCAGTGGATGAACCCTACACTTGAAGCCGGAAGCCATGAGATAGGAACAAGAAGCAAATGGAAAACACTGAAACCAGGAACCTGGTTCCCCTTGTAGTATCTCTCCAGTTTCCTATACTGACAAAGCTTAACATTGTGCTTACAGCAAAGGAGAACATTTCAAGCTCCATTTTTTTTTTAGGGAAGACAATCAAGGGGATCTTTGGAATTGGAAGGCAATACATTTTTAGCTGGCAAACTTTTGAATGTGAAGGATCAGTTTTCATTGTACCTGGTTATGTCAATATTCAACAGTAGCTTTGGAGAATGTTATTAATATTACTTGAAGTTGTGTAAAGGAGTTGTTAATTATAAAATGTCTTTTCAGGTATGGTGCCTGCCAAAGTCTTGGGTTCCCCGAATCCTCCTTGACTGATGTCTGAAATAGGTTAGGCCTTTATTTGTAATATAAGATTTTAACCCCAGTTAAAATGTAACTGCTTTGTGAAGAAGAACAATCAGGGCCATTCAACCTTAAGGTGAATGAAGACTCTAATGATAACTGATAATCAGGGAAATGAGAAAACTTAAAGTAAGATGGAGGAGGTCACTGAAGAGGAACATGGGCTAAGAATCAAGAGGCTAGGAGCACAAAAGTCAGTTTCCTCCATTTCCCAATTTTGTCTGCCCTGACTACATGGAGCAGAGGCAGCGGATAAGACTCTTAAGGACGAGGGAAACTGACCAAAAATACAGTTACCCAGGACTTTGTATGTGACAGGGTGGCTTAGATATCGTAAAGTGAAAGAACAAATGACTGAGTGACAGCAGAAGTCTTTGACTGCAAACACTGAATGAAGGGGAGGGTAACTCTACTACGTTTAAGACGCCATTCGGCTCTAACTTACCAATAGTTTGTGATTCTTTTCCTCGGCATGATTGAATTTCTGACACAGAACTTGATTATGACACGCGAGGACACAGGACAAAACGGAGAAGAAAAGAAAATGGAGTGGGGTGAAGGCCGGCGGAGAAAGGTTGAGTACAAGGATGGTGCATGCCGGAGGTTTGCACAGAGGCAGGCTCTTCCCAGCGTGGAAGGCTGAGGTTGGGTTTTCTTGAGAAGAAAAATAAAGTTAACCAACTGGGAACAAGTATAATGCACTTAGCGTTCTATGGCACGTTCATCGACATTCTGTTCTTGCATTAGATATCTTTGTTCCGAGATGAGCCTTTCCCCTATCATCAGTCAGGAGAATTTCGTATTTCTTTTGAACTTTTCTAGCACTGAGACACACAGTTTAGTTATATCTCACACACACTGTTGTTGTAGAATTGTTATGGAATTACTCTGGTTTTCTGAGATCAGAAGCCATGACTGGCACACAACTTGTAGCTTCACAGCACCAAGAAGTGCTCTATGCCTGAGCCAGGTGCTTAATGGTTAATGATGTATCTAGAACACAAGGAAGTAGAGGATTGAGTTTGAGACATGACATTCTCTACCACTACTGAATAGACAGCCGCACAGGGCGAGTTTATATTACTGAAAGAAGAACTTATTATTCGGCATTATAGGTAAAGAAAATTTCCTATAGTAACAAGACTCTTATTCAAAGAAACAGGAGGCTAAAGAAGTTGGGCATTTACACTTCTCTTCAACTGAGGCCCACCCAGACACTGGAGGAAAGTATCCAATTGAATCCTTGGCTTTAATTATAGTCCATGGTATGAAACAAAGAAACTTTATGACAATACTCAATATAAGCTAAAGTCATTATTGGCAGGACTCCAGGGCTTCCTTCCAAGATTCTCAAGGTACTTCATGGCATAAGGTGGGAGAGCAAAAAAATAAATATTTATAAAGAAGATAAAGAGACCTACATTTATCCAGTAACTTCACTGTGCTGGGCCCCATACTAGCTGTCGTACACAAACGCATCATCTTAACTGAATCACCTCAAACATACTAGGAAGTGGGTTTAATTCTCACTCTGTAGGTGAGAGAACGGAGGGAGGGTCGTATAGCTGCAGCTGTCGAACCAGGATTTGAGTTGAGGCCTGCCTCACACTGGAGCCCATGCTCTTCCTAACACATGACACCGTCTCTCTTAACAAGAAAATTTTTAATAATCAGACTGAGTAAAAAACTCACTTCATTTAGGCCCATGATCTGGGTCTCCTCTAAAAGCACAGAAAATTTTCGTAGGGCTTGAGTTTGTAGCTTTGAATGAAATTAACCAGAGTAGAGTGAGGCTAGTTAGAGAGGCTGCCTAGACAAGAAACAGTTTTAGTCCAGTTGGTGGCCCAGCAAGAGGGGAGTATGCTGGCGAAGATTCTCTCCAATTGGGTGCTCCTTGCCAAAGGCAGGTGCGTGTTCTGGAAACAGGAGGTGCCATAGCTGGGAGACCTGTAGAGCCTGGCCGATATTTGAAGGTAAAAGTACCTTAGATATTTATTACTTGGGGTTTCCTGTTACGTCTTTAGTTTTGATTTCTGTCAACTACAAGAGGCATCTTTTGTGTATACACACCTTTCTGAGGTTTCAGAGGAAATGGTTATTTAATTGCTGAAAGCTCTAATTCAGTAGAAAAAAGTGACTTGTGCTACTATGTGGGATACAGAGAGGAATAAAATATTATAAACTAATCTAACGAAGAGGAGAGAGATTAGAGGAAGGGAGATCAGTTAGAAATAATTATTTGACTGTAAAATTGGTGAAGTATAGGGACTGATAAAAATGGGGAAACCAAGGAAAGGAAGTTGTTGGAGATGCTACTGGGTTTCTAACTGTGTGACTGGAGAGCTGGTCGTGCTGGTGACTGGGGGAGCAACGGTGGTGCCAGGCACCGTTCCAGCTGCTGCACACAAGGATGTTATTTCACTGACCCTTTTCAACCACATTAGAGCCTAGACGAAAGGATGTAGAGAGAACAGGACCACACTGATGGAGATGTTCAGTCTTACTGAAGCCGGTATTCAGGAGCTGTAGAGCATTTTTGTGGGATATTTAGCAAGTAGTTGGACATGAAGTCTATCAGGGTTTCAGTTCACCCATGAAGTGGTAGGATAGTAAATCTGACCAAGAGTCTGCAGAGAAGACTTTACCTGAAGCTCTGTATCTTTATCGCCAGTCCCTTCTGAAACTTTTAAATAGATGGTATCAAACTGAACTCCCAAAATATTCTCTTCTTTTCTAGCTATGGAAACATGATTAAGCCTTGAAGGTAGTACTCCTGTTTAAACACATGTTTATGTTAATGAGAAAAGTTCACTCATTTTATGTAGGAGAAATTGTTTACTTTTCTGACATGATGATCCAGTATGAGGCTATAATAGTTCAGACATGTGTTAGAAGATTTGAAGGTAGAGAAGTTCATTTCTTCTGTAAGATGGAAAAATTTCTACAAAGATACTGAATTGAATTCTAATTTTACTTTTTAGGTTAATTTTAAGTTTGAGAGTGGTATGGTTCAGAAGCTTTCTGCAGCTCTAAGATGTATTGTATTTAAGTTAACAAGCAGAAAAAAATTTCTCTCCATTAACTGGTTTACTGGTGCATTACTTTGCTGGGGCTGCCGTAACAAAACACCACAGGCCTGGTGGCTTAGAGAACAGACATTTATTTTCTCATAGTTCTGCAGAGGACCTGGAAGACCAAGATCAAGTTCTGGCAGAGATGGTTTCCCTGAGGACCATGAGGGAGGAATCTGTTTCAGACTTTTCTCCTTTGCTCTCAGATGGCTGCCCTCTTGCTGCCCCTCACATGGTGGTCTCTCTGTGCAGACATGTCTCCCTCCCCACCTGGCGTCTCTTTGTGTGTCCACATTTTTTCTTTTTATGAGAATACCAGTCATGTTGGATTAAGGCCTACCTTAATAACCTCATCTTAACTTAATCACCACTTTAAAGGCCCTACCTGCAAATACAGTCATATTCTTAGGAACTGAGCGTTATAGCTTTAACGTATGATTTTGGTGGGACACAGCTGAGCCCACAACATGACAGCTTAACTTGGCATGGTGCAAACAAAAAGCAACTTAATTCATTTCATTACCACTTTAAAAAGTCTTGTTCCATCTAAAGAAGTGCTAATTTTTTCCCAGCTTGGGCCTGGCTTGCGCTCAGAACATGCAGTGAGGAAAGGGGCGCACAGGGGGCATGGCAGCCTTCTTCACTTCTTTCCTGACTTACTCTTTCACCCCCCAGTCCTCATCTCACTGTGTTACCATCTATGTCTTTGCTACCTAAGTGTGTTTGGCAGATCAGCAGCAACAGCAGCATTAGATTCTTGGAAATCCAGAATGGTAGGGCCCTGCCTCTGCGTTTCTCAGCGTGAATCTGATATATCTGCATTTTAATGAGATCCCTGGGTGATCTTGCTCTGTCCAGGAGGCCAGGGCCTTCAGGACCGGCAGACAAAAACTCCGCATCTTTCAGACATGTGTGCGGGGTTGTGAGACTGGAGCAGAGGAATGGAACAGAAGATGTATTGCTGGAGTGTTAATCTGACTTGGAAGGCCTCTGAGTAGGGTACATGCCCAATTGTTTGTGAGACACTGGACTTGTCCCTGGCATGATCAATACTCTCTCTGATTCCTTACTATTGCCCCTGATTCCCTGCTTCAACAGTATATGCTACACAGGCTCTTTGTTTTGGAACCTTGTCTTAGACCTGGTTCCTTCCCATGGTGCTCACCAGAAAACCTGTGACATTGCTCTGCTTAACTGGGGAAGCGTGGACTACTTCTATGACAACCCTCTCTCCTTGCCCTGTCTTCAAAGTCAGAACCAGTCTCTTGACATTAAACTCTTCCAGGTAAGAGTCTCTATACCCAACTTTCTTTAGTGGACACTGCCGGGCTAACTCTCCTCGTACCCTGGCTGGATGCCTTGTGTGCTAGTGATTATTCTCCCAACTTCTGCAGTGGGATGGCTAGAGAAAATGCCTTCTCTCTGATTACTCTCTCTCTCTGAACATCTCCACTACTGTAATCTTTTTAAGATTCATCACCTTGCCCCTTTTTATTTTTTGGTTTGAGTTTCTGGATCACCTTTTTTGGGGTGATCCCTGAGCAAATATATGAATAATGGGAGCTTTTTAACCCTGTTCTTTGCTCTGGGGCTTCAGATAAAAATCAGAGGCAATAGGAACAAGTCTACTTATAGTGCTACATGCATCAATAATTTCACTATTGAGACATTAAGCACAATTAGATTCAGGGTACATCTATAAACAGAACAAGAGGATTTAACTTGCAGACGTGTTTTCTCAAGGTATTGCTTCAGTCAATATGGTTGGACCAGTTTGGTGTGTGGAATTAGTCTCAGAGACTTTCCGTCATCCTTTCAGGGTGGTTCCTTCAGACAGGCAAATGCATAGACAGAGCAAATGGAAGTTTGTAGGCTGGAGATGACAGAGGAAAAGATTTCCAAGAGGTAGATTTAAGGTCTCTTCAGTCTTCTTTCCCAGAAAGTGTGAATCAAGGCACCGCTTAGCAATCATTTATCTCTGGTCTTTTGTGCTCCTGCTCCTCAGATAATGACCTAGATCTGATCTACTGTATTCCATATTTGGGCATGATCACTAGACTCCAACAGCCTGTGTTTCTGTGCTATTTCAGCTTTACTCTTGATTTATTTTTTTCATCCCACAAGAAGCCGTAACTTTATTAACGATAGAAACAGTACAAATTTCAGACCAAGCTGCAGTCACTCTTTTGAAACACCAAAAAAAGTCCTTGTTTTTATGCGATTACTTTTACAATTATTGTTGTTCCTCGGGGCTCGGACTGCCTTTGCTTCTGACACATTTGTTTGTGACGGGACCGATTCTGTGTCCTGAATGTCCACACGTGTTCCATCTGCCTCTTCCTCTTCACTCTCCTCTTGTACAGTCAGAGTCTGTGTGTTTTCTTGAATGTTTGCAACAGCTTCACCTTGAATTTTCAATTTCTCAGCAGCTGCTTGCTGTGCTTGCTGAGATAAATCCTTCAATTTGGCTTCCTCCAAAACTAGGTAGGCATCTGAAGCTGAGCTCTCATGGACATCTGGTTTTGTGATGATAAAGGATATCCTTACATTTCTGGATAGTGACTCCAGTAACCCCGAAACCTGTCGAAGATCTAGTTTGACCATAACCTCTCCTGCCCTCTTTTCACTTTGGCTCTGTCTTGCTTTACTGACTAGTTCTTCATGCCAGCTGGGCTTGTTGTGTGGTTGCCTGTGTGGAATCTTGTTCCTCGAGCTCTGGTACTGACTCATCACTGTCCGATTCTGTTCCAGATCCTGTCTCAGCCTGGGGCCCTGGTAATGCCTGCTCTGTAGCAGGGGTGATTTATCTGGCTTCCCTGGGCTCTTTGTGCAGGAACACAGGGCCAAGATGGGGGCAGCAAAAAAGTGAGCGAGACTGTGGCCCATGCTTGTTGTGAAAGGAAGCCTGGTGGCCTTACTCTTGATTGCAATGATCGTATTTCCAGTCCTGAATTTACTTCACTCTTGCCTGAGCTCTGGTGTCTGTGGCCTTGAATTTGCTTCCCTATGATTCATCCATTGTCATGACTCAGGAGAAAGGATTCTGCCATTGCTTCCACAGCTTGACAATGAATAAAGATTTCAAAAGTTAATATATCTCTAACTCCAAAAGTATTTTCTCTGACTTCATCTTTACTGTTATTGAAATCACTTTGAAAACATGGGAGAAACAAAGTTTTTTCGTCTTTTCAAAGCTATCACAACTTCTTGACAACGGTGGCAGGAATGGATCCTGACTGAGACTCAGAAATGTGTTCTTTTTCTGGGTAATTGCACTAAGTGAGCTGCTCATAAATGGGCTCATAAATGCAGCCCACACAGTAGAAAACAGTATGTGGCAACTTGATGGAAATCAGAGATTCTGGCTATTTCTGGAATAACTGCAAAAAGGAAAAATAATTTTTTTTTTGTCCATAGCCTGGCATTCCCTCAATAGATCGGAAAGAGAATGAACACTGGTTGGCCTTGATAGGTCAAGGTGGACCAGCAGGTGGAGGAAGGAAGCTGAGGTGGGACAAATGGAAGTAGAAGCTGTTCTTTCAGAAACAGCTGGTGGCTCCTGCACAGAGCACAAAAAGCAGGCCACGTGCAGGAATGAGTTAGCAGACACTGGTTTTCAGCCTCATTTACAAAAAGCCAGTTCATTTCCTGAGCAGAGCCCCTAGCCCTTGTTGTTGATGAGGAAAGCATTACTTGCTGTCAAAAGTTTCAGTTCTGTACACCTGTGCTTCCCGCAGGGGGGCCTACGAACTGTTGTCTGTGAGCGAGCTTCAGTCAGCCCATGTGAGATGAGAAGGTGAATGCACTGACATTTTCCTCTAAAGCTAGGTCTATTTACTTTAAAGAACTTTTTTTTTTTTATTCCAAGATGTTTCTTCCTACTTTTTTTTTGTTTTAATATGTGGTTTTTAAAAATAAAACAACAGTGTTAGTGGACGGTAGTTATTTGATTTTATATCTTTGCTCGACAAATTAAAGATTAACAACCTTACATTGGTCCCCCAGATGTTTTTTGAAAATGTTACTAGTTCATAAAATTCAAACATTTTCGAAGTTCTGATTTAAGCCACTCACTTATACAGTGATATGCCAATTGATAAGGAAACAGACAACTTAATCAGGAAGGGACCATGTTCTTTAGATCGTGGCAAACAGATTGTGGAGCAAGAGTAGCAGCAAATTCCAGACCCTGTTCTCCAAGTCAGCAGCAGGAGCTGAGCCCATCATAAATGTCACAAATGGCTTTTCTACCAATGTGATGTCTGAGTACCATTTGAAATTGTTGTTGTTGTTTTGTTATTATTAATAGTATACCAGGAAGATGAAAATCAAGGGTTTTATGAAAAGTGTTGATAAAACAGACATTATAATTACATAGCTACAGATAACATGAATATTTAATGTTATCTAAAGTGCATGAACACTTAAACACTTATTACTGGCAGGTTGGTATCACAAAGAAAAGGATGCTATGAAATTGTCTGGCCAGGCTGAATCAAAATCAATTCCCTTAGGGAAGTGCTCCTACTTGGAGTTGATGGTTTTCTCCCTTTGTGCTCTCATTATATCCATATCAGGGATGCCAGTGTTGGATATCAGGTAGGTCTCAGTGTTGGAAAGGATTCTGAGGCTAACTATGAGCTCAAAGAGAGAGAATGTTACGAATGGTCATTGATATCTGCCAAAGGCTCCAGAGGGAAGACAGTGGGTCATATTCGTGGTTGTTGTGTTTTTGCCATTTCAGGTCAATACCTTCATTTGATATTCAGCATATGCTATTCCAGATGTAGTTATCAGTTTATTTATACAGGAAATTCTCCTTTCTCTCCATGGTGCTTCCTGTGAGCTGAATGTAAAAGTGGGTTTTCATAAAATGGTTTGTGCTTTTCCAGAGAAGTAATGGTTTAACTGTGGGATTCATTTCCACCCAAAGACTCAACATCAATAGGCTAGAAATGACAAACAAAGAATGTCTCACAGCCCTGGCTGGTGTGGCTCAGTGGATTGAGCCTGTGAACCAAAGGGTTGCGGGTTCAATTCTAAGTTGGAGCACATGCCTGGGTTGCAGGCCAGATCCCCAATGGGGGGTGGGCATGTGAGAGGCAACCACATATTGATATTTCTCTCCCTCTCTTTCTCCCTTCCTTCCCCTCTCTCTAAAAATAAATAAATAAAATTGGTATTCAAAAAAAGAATATCTCACAGAAGAAAAAAGGACTTGAAACAACAGAATTGAATTTTTTCCTAACTTTAGAGATGAAAAAGGCCATCTATGTCTTTGCTACCTAAGTGTGGTTGACAGATCAGTAGCATCAGCACCATTAGATTATTAAAAATGCAGAATGTCAGAGCCCTGACTTTGCATTTCCCAACCTGAATTTGGTGAATCTGTATTTTAACAAGATCCCCAGGTAATTCTAACTCTGCCCAGAAAACCAGACCTGGAGGACTAGAGGACAGAACAAAGTCTATCACAATCATGAGATGAGGCATTTTTACCGCAAGACTAGGAGAGAAGCTCGTGCAGTAGGACGCAGGACCAGGCCAAGTCATCTGGAGTGTTGAAACAAACAGCTGCATCATAGGAAATGCTTCCAGGCTGGGGCTGGAAAGTCAGTGCAAACTCACAAGGCTCCTTCCTGGCAAGAGATGATGTGGCTCTTCTAAAATCCCAAGCGGTGTCTTGGCTAGAGTGGGCTCTTAGAGATTAATCAGTGGGGAACAGGGATCAGAGGTGCAATAAACAAAGGAGGAGAGAAGTAGTCATGTCTTTTCCATCCCACTTCCCTCAGGCTGCTCATTAAAATCATCTGGGGAGTCTTAGAACCCTCCAGTGCCTGGCTATCACTGCAGAGACACTTATTTAATTGGTCTGAGGTTTGTCCCAATCCTCGGTATTCAAAAAATTTCCCTAGTTTATTGTTATGTGCAAACAGCATTGCAGAATCTGTAATATTTTATTTCTTTAAAGACCTATAAAATAAAGACCTGCAGAAGAAAAAATAAGCACTTAACTCCATAAAAAAGCAGCTATACTGTAGCATAATATCTGCTATGTAAATTGATATGAAAACTAGAGTAAACACTTAGTTAGAAATATCTTTTATTGTGTTGGAACCTAGAAGGATGATGGGGAACGTGAATTTGAAGATCTGTATATATATGTCTAAACTACAAATAAAGTATTGTGTTTTCATTTTGTTTGAATTGTCATAGACAGATACTCAGAAGTATAACTTGGGATTAAGAATTGGGAGGCTGGATCTGCTCTGTGACCTCCTGCTACCTATTAACTGTTCTTGAAAGTGATGAACATGTGGGTGAAGGTGAAGAACGGGTGTTAATTAGACTGTCTTGAAGTGGAGCAGATCCACAAAAGGCTAATCTTGGAAACAAGGAGATTCTTTTTATTACCTTAACACCTAGTTTGCCAATTCTTATGAAGATAAGGAGCAAGAAGCTATCTTTCATTAGGTGACTATCCTGTGCTGAGCTAGGCTTTCTCATTTCATTTTGACAGCTACCTTGTACACTAGATATTTTGGGGAGGACAAAGCAGTGTCAAAAAGACCAAGCAATTTGGATCTAGATAGTAAATGGCAGATCAGGATTTGAAGTCAGATATCTTTGTTTCCAGGGCCTAGGGTCTTTGTACGGCACGCATGGTGTGTTGCCCAGAGGGCAGAGGGGCCTGTGAGATCATGTTTCTTTGTATCCATAAAGACATTTTCTACACATGGTAAATGGCTGACAATAATTTCTTTAAGAATCAACAACTATGTTGCAAGTGAAACATATTAGGTACATGTGTACAGCTATGTTTTACATGCTAGTGGGCTGTGATCTGGCTCCCCTTACTTTTTCATTTTTCCCTTCACTCTATTTCTGGTGAATCTTTGACTATTCCCATTCTATGATATGCTCCTTTTCTCCCTGTGGAAAAGCCAAATGTCAGCCTAACTCCCAGAATCTCTATAAATTCTGTAGCTTATGATTGTGGCCTGGCAGGCTACAAGTCTAGGTGGAGGATCAGCTTGTCCCAAGCCTGGAGACACCCAAGAAATTTCCATGAGCTGCATGGTGTTTGAGCCTTGATTGGAGATAGAGCCAGGTGGAACTGGGAAAGACTTGTAGCCTCAAAAACTTTAATTCAGACTTTCCTTCAGGCTTAACACTCAATAGTTAGCATTATGGGTTTCTGAGATGCTGTGAATTTCTGAACGATTGATGGAATTGAATAAAACTGTTTTCAAAGGTTAATCCTAGGGCTGCCTCTTCTGTATAATTTGATGTATTCAAGACTGCTTGAATCACCAAGGCTGAGCTCATGGGAAAAGTTTTTTGATAACAACTCCACAAATAGACACTAAATATTGAATAACATAAAAGAAAGTTGTAGTTTTTGTTGGATTTAAAATTGTTGGATTACAAAAATTAAAAAAAAAAAGAGGAGAGGCTTAGGAACCTCTGGAACAACATTAAATGTACCAACATCCAAGTCACAGGGGTGCCAAAGGAGAAGAGGAAGAGCAAGAAATTGAAAACTTATTTGAAAAAAGAAAACTTTCCCAATTTGGCAAAGGACATAGACTTCTAGGAAGTCCAGGAAGCTCAGAGAGTACCAAACAAGTTGAACCCAAAGAGGGCCGCATCAACACACATCATAATTAAAATGCCAAAGGTTAAACGTAAAGAGAGGATGTTAGAAGCAAGAGAAAAGAAGAGAGTTACTTACAAAGGAGTTCCCATAAGACAGGGGAGTCAAACTCATTTTCACCAGAAGCCACATCAGCCCTGTGGTTGCCTTCAAAGGGCTGAATGTAATTTTAGGATTGTATAAATGTAACTACTCCTTAACTAGGGGCAAGAAGCTTGGCACTGCTGCTGGGTAGAAACAAGGTGCTGGACTGGATAAAACAAGGTGGGGGGGCCAGATTTGACCCGTGGGCCTTGTGTTTGCCACCTGTCCCATAAGACTATCAGCTGATTTCCCAATATATATCCTGCAGGCAAGAAGGGACTGGCAAGAAGTATTCAAAGTGATGAAAAGCAAGGACCTACATCCAAGATTATTCAATCCAGCAAAGCTTTCATTTAGAATGGAAGGGTAGATAAAGTGCTTCCCAGACAAGGTAAAGCTAAAGGAGTTCATCATCACCAAGCCCTTATTTTATGAAATGTTAAAGGGACTTACTAAGAAAAAGAAGATCAAAACTATGAACAGTAAAATGACAACAAACTCACAACTATCAACAACTGAACCTAAAAAAAACAAAAACAAACTAGGCAAACAACTAGAGCAGGAATAGAATCACAGAAATGGAGATCACATGGAGGGTTATCAGCAGGGAGGGGCAGGGGGGAGAATGGGGGAAAAGGTACAGGGAATAAGAAGCATAAATGGTAGGTACAAAATAGACAGGGGGCGGTTAAGAATAGTATAGGACATGGAGAAACCAAAGAACTTATTTGTACGACTCAAGGACATGAAAAAAAAGGTGAGGATTGCTGGAGGGAATGGGGTACCAGGTGGAGAGGGTCAAAGGGGATAAAATGGGGCAACTGTAATAGCATAATTAATAAAATACTTTTAATTAAAAAAATAAAAAGCATTTCCACACACACACAAAAAAAACAGGAAAAAATTGTTGGATTAGAAAGTGCTGGAAATGAGCAGTTCTGTAAAAAATACCAGTGACTGAAAATGAGTAACAGTTGTAAGATGGCTTTGATGATAGAAATAGGCTTGTGGTGCTTTAGGACAGCTGAATGGGCACATGACTGTCACACGTTATGGTTTCAAAACTACACATGATATGAACTTTCATTCATTTGGATAAGAGTCAGCTAAGTGGAAAATACAGCTTTATAATTACTCTGAAACGTATTCAGTGTATTACTTTGGGATCTCCCCACCTCCAATTTAATGTTTGACTGATTTCCTCTTCACGCAGAGTTTAGATGGGAAACAATAACAGTAATAATAATATGATGATGATGATTCATTAGGTAAACAACTGTCCTAGATACTGTGTTAGGCACTTGTACACATTAGCTGTGAAGTTAAAGGCTCATAAGTAGAGAGGATCTGTGGTAGGTACATAGTGCTATCGTATATAGTTTACTCCACACCGTGAAGGAGTCATGCCATTTTCAGGGCTACCAGCATCATTATTATTGAACTTCCTTGGAACTGTGCTTGGATGGGACAGATGCTAGATTTGAGGATTTTGCCCCTGTCTCAGGGAAATATGTACAAGTCAGACTATGTTCAGGGATCTGTGGGCCCTGAAGAAACTGAGCTCTAGGAGTAGTCTTGGCAGCATCTGATCCAGCTCCTTAGTGTCCCAGTATAGTTAAAAGAGCAAGAAAAATATGAACACTAGCAAAGGGAACTATTCTGTATTCACAGGTTTTCTGTTATATTGAAGCTTTTCCTGGGCAGGCCTTTTTGATGGAGTGAACATCATGGAATCAAGGAGCTTTATTTATTTATTTATTTTAAAGATTTTATTTACTTGTAGAGAGGGAGAGAAACATCAATGTGTGGTTGTCACTCACCTGTCCCCTACTGGGGACCTGGCCCACAACCCAGGCATGTGCCCTGACTGGGAATTGAACCAGTCACCCGTTAGTTCGCAGGCTGGCGCTCAATCCACTGAGCCACACCAGCCAGGGTGGAGCTTTAAAAATAAACAAACATACAGCAGATCTCTGCTCCCAGCAGAGAAATGTGCACTCCCCTCCAGGTGTTCCGTCAACAAAAGCGCAGATCCGGTGAGCTGAATTCTGGCTGGATGTTGGCTGCTGCTCAGCTGCTTGCCTGAACCCTTGTGCAGTGCACCTCCTGAAAGACCTTTCATGGACCCCTGAGCCAGGTTTTATTTATGTTATTTTACTGCTTAGAAAATAAGGAGATGGTTTAAGAAGAGTATTTCCACTTGAGATTCTCAATATCATGTTCAACTTGTAAGTAAGTAGAGGGAAACAAAATCTTTCTATGAAAAATAACTCCAACAGAAAAAAACCCTCCCAAATGTGTCTAATTTTGACAGGTTAATCAGTGGCTTTTGTACTGCAGTACAAAATTTATTGTGAATTCTAAGTTAGGCCAGATGACCCGTGGATTTCTAGAGAGGGGAAATGTAGGTACTTTCTTCTGAGGGGTGGATCTTTGTGTTACCCCCTGAGACAGTGAAAAATGCAGGCAGTTGAGTCCATTTTTGAGAGAGAGGAGAAGAGTATTTGCAATTTGAGTCTCAGTTAAGAAGTGTTAATGATAAGTGGTTGGATACTAGCAGGAAGATGATGGGAAATAAAAAGATCTTCTTGTATTAGAGTGAAAAAATTTCACCTATTTTCTTGTTTCATAATACTTCCCAAATTAGTATGGATCTACTTGGTAGATTTGTCAGAAGCTGTATTTAGAGTCCCACCTCTATTTCAATCTAAATTTTATTTTAAATTTTAGGGAATTAAAACATGAAATGTATTTTTGAAAAAAAATGGAGGGAGTGGATTCACCCATAATCTGACCTTTTCTCTATATTATTGTTCATTTTCTTATAGATATTTTATATTGCTTAACAGTTTTCATAATGATCATTTATAACAACTGCAGAATATTCCATTGAGTAGATGTACTATACTTTAGTTAATTATTTTCTTATTGTTGGCTCTTTAATCCTTTCAGATTCCTTGCCTTTTAATAAAGAAAGTCAGGCTATTTGTGTATATAATTGTCTGCTCTTTAGAAATCATCCGGTCTTTAGAAATCATTCTATTTAGTGATTGATTTTTAGAGGGAGAGAGAGAAACATCAACTTGTTGTTCTTCTTGTTTATGCATTCATTGGTTGATAGAAATCATTCTACTGAATTAAAAAAATATTTTTTGTTTCTTGCCTGTTCTGCCTTTCAAGGAATGGCCTTTGCTTCTGTCTCATATTCTAAAGCTTAGAAGATAAACACAATTATTGAAGTTCTATTGGTGATTATATTAAAGGAGTGGTTCTCAACCTTTAGTGGCTATGAGAATCACCTGGAGCACTTGTTAAAATGTGTGTTTCTGGACTCTGTCCCCGATGGTCTGATAACCAGACGTGGTGTGTATGCCTAGGCATTCTCTTGGAAGGGCTATAGAGCACACGTGATACATACATCCTGTCTTTAGGAAAATTGAGGACATCTTTTAACACAATTGCTGTAAATTAGAATAGAATAGATTCTATTCTCCATAGAATTCTCACCATAGAATGCTGGAGATTGTATATTTACATTTAGGTAAACTTTTAAATACAGCCTGTGTAGTCTAATGATTCTTGTATCTTTAAGTATAAAGTCTAGTTTTGACTTTATGTCACTAGGCAGCAGAGAGGGAGTTATGACTGGGAGAATGAAGAGATCAGCTGCCCCTGAGCTGGGAGACAGATAGGGAGGCAGCTCTGCCACGTGTGTGGGATGATGAGGGGTGTGGGGAAGACACACTGGACGGAGACCTCAGGGATTGCACCTCAGTACTCTTTTCCAGCCAGAAAGCGATGTGACCAAGAGACAGCAGACCTATCTGATTTCTTAAGAAATCTAAACAGTGATTTCAGTAAGAACAGAGTATTTAAACACATTCAGCTTTATAAATTGTTGGAACTCATGCCTTAAATTTATATTTACCATTAAAAAAATCAGTGTCTCCACTTTATCAGGACAAATATCTGTATGTTTATCACACTTCCTCCAAAGACATCAGAGAATAAAAGTGTGATTAGAACTCAGTATGTTTTTTATATGATGTTTTCTATTTTAGAGGGTCCATCATGAAACTCAAAGCATTTGTGAGACTGTTCTTTTTTCCTTTATTACTCAAAATAAGCAGTGAGTGGGAAGATTCATTCCTGTTTTATAACCACAGCAAGAGAAGCACTGGAATGTGGCTGTCTTTGCTTGTAGCCCCCACACCTGCTGATTGATCTCTCACTGGATTCTGAGGGATGAAGTCACGTTTCTCTAGTCTCTGTAAGTGCTGCAGAAGGCTTAGCACTGCTGGGAGATAATTCCCCATGTGTTCCTCACATTTCTGTATGTTTTGGAAGCAGAGACATGAACTGTCCTTTGCCCTGGAATGTCTTTCAAGGAGATCAGTATAGCAAACAATTTTTGAAAATAGGGATAGTGTTTCCCTCCAGGGCAAAAGACAGGCATGCTTGCTGTCCAGTACAAAAGATTCAAGCTCGCTGAGCTCCAGTTTCCTTTCCCGAAGTGCGAGCCACTGCATGTGTAGGCATCCATATGGGCCCATCTGTGTTGCCGCTGTAGGGCCTGAAGACAAGGAAGAACAGACGGAAATGTGCGATGCGGGCTGCTTGCTGTGCCACGAGGAACAAAGTCCTTCATCTTTAACCCAAGAGTCACCCACCAACATCCACGAA
Organism: Macrotus californicus; assembly: GCA_007922815.1. Classification (NCBI taxonomy): domain Eukaryota; kingdom Metazoa; phylum Chordata; class Mammalia; order Chiroptera; family Phyllostomidae; genus Macrotus; species Macrotus californicus. The sequence goes on along the minus strand of VMDR010010444.1, from coordinate 5,999 downwards.
ACTGTGGCAGCCACCTTGTTATCTAATCAGTAAGATGAAACTAAGTTCTTTTTTTTTTTTTTTAGACTAAGTTCTTGACAACCACAGACTGGTATTCAATTTAATACCGTGGAACAAGATCAAGACCCAAACAACCGACTCTCATTTATGGCTCCGGGAGAAGTCAGCACATTTCTGCAAGGTAGAGCCAGTGAAGAACAAACAGCAGCCACACATTCCTCGGGAGAAAAAGACACCCAGAAGCACGAATGCTAACACATGTGGTTAGTCTACTTTGTTCATAGCTGAAACTGTTGAATTTGGATTCAGAAATTCGTGTGATCAAGAATTGTTATACTACTTTATTTTCTGTAAGTTACCGAAGTGGTAGGAAATGCCAACTTTGCCACTATTCTGCTTCCTCTCCTTCCTCCAGAGAGTTAAATTTTGCCTGGAACATGGGGAAGAGCCAGGTATGATCCATTGTGGTCACCACTAATAGGCTCTTCGAGCAAGTGCGGTCCCCGTGAAGCAGCTGGCCCTGCTCCTTCTGGGACGACCTGACCACGGGCATCTCTGCTGAAGCTCCACCTGGGAAGGAAGGTGCAGGTTGCACGCTCCTCACTCTCTTTTCAGGGAAGGTGAAACCTTTCCCATCAGGCCAACTTCTTTCTCATCATCCTCATAACATAATACCTTCAAGGAGCTCACAATAGAAGACAAAGTCAGGAAGAATATATCTGGAGTCCTACAGCAAAGGAGTCCAAAAGGCATGGCTGCTTTTCTGGAAAAGGCCAAAGAAGGAAAAGTAATTTAAGAACAAAGCGTGGTTTAGCATCTTAATGAATTATCCTGCCACACTGTGTTTTATGTCTTTTCTTTCTTGCATTCTTCTTAGATTCTTTCCCCTACTCAAAGTGGAGGGCCGTTTTTAGGGTGTTGTATGAATCGTTTTAAGGATGTAAGTTCCAGGACAGTAGCCTGGGGGTAAGTGTGGGTTTACAGGAAAAAGGTGCCACATCCACAGTGCCACATCCACAGAGCCACCAAATAAATAAGCAGTCTGAGAGTTAGTGCCTTAGGCTCCTGACCTCTTTGTTCTCTTCATCTAGTAATTTTCCTCCCTCTCTCAGGCTCTCAAGGTAAAACCAACCAGCGAAATGCCTGCTTAGCCGGCACTTTTACATTTGAAGACTATGTAAATGACAATAAAACACTGGCAGTATGTGCAGATTCTCTGGCATACTAGATTCAGAAAGGGAAATATGGTCTGTCTTGACTCTCACTTCTGTCAAGTGTTTAAATTGTCCTTCCAGCATATATTTAAAACACATTGTCATTGCAATGTTACCAAACAGTGAGCAAGTCAATGTATCTGAGACCACACAATGATTGACACTTTGTAAGTCAAACAGAGAGACATGGAACCTCATGCTGTGACTGCTGTTTCCAGCTACGAGGACTGCGGATACAGTTTCTGACGGCGTGGAGAGATGTGCAATGTTGGTTCACGACCAGGAGCTGCGGAGTCAGAAGGCTGCCTCAACTCCTTGGTCACTTGGCACATGTTGCATCCTTGAGTAGGGAGAACGGAGGCCAAGGGCAGTGGTGTGGCTAATGCATTTTCAAGCAGTGCCTTTCTGCGTGAAATATGAGGGTGTTGTTCATCCTATTGTTTTTGGTCTTTTACTTTATTTGGGTTTGGAAAAGATGATCACATCTGGGTAACATGTTCACATAGGATCATAGAGCAAGTCTAGGAGGAGAGGTGGTCCTTCTGAGTCGCATGGTCATATATGGCTGAGTGAGGTCCTTGCCCTCAGTTCAGATCATTTGCTAAGTTTTTCACAAATCATCTGAAGAATTCAACAAAAAAAAAAATGGAATTTGCACCTGACATGAAAGGTCAAACTTACATTCTTAATTAGAATAAAGTTCTATTGAAGTAGCTGCCCAGCATCCACCCCAGCTGAATTAGAGTGAAATGCTTTTTCAAGCCCTGTCTTGTGAACTACTGTAGAAAGCAGAAAACACATTTTTCATCTTTGTGTTCTAAAAGTGTAGCTCAGTGCCTGGCACAAAATGCATGTAAATGAGTGAAGGAATGAATGAATGCCAACAATTCAATAACAATGCAAATAAAAAATGGAGGTTTTCTGGGTTTTGTTTCCTGAGGTCACTCTTCCCATGCCATTTCTGTCAGCTCTACTGCCTACATTTCATTTTATTACATCTTTTTTTTTTCTAATTAAGCTCATGATGGTTCATAAACCCTGTGAACACAGTAAGGTTTTCCTCTAAAGAGCGCTCCTTGACCTGCGTTCCCTTAATCAGCATCCCTGGCCATGTTTTTGACTTCCCCAAAGAGTTGTTGCACAGACTTCCTATTATTTAGACAGAGAAAGAAGAGAACAACATGATCAATGAAATTAAGGCTTTTGCATAATTAGGGAAAAACACCCTTTGCCTGGCACAACTTCAATCTTCTTTTTCACCAGCTGCTAAGTCATTTTCATCTCCCTAGCTGCTTCCTCCAAGTGCAAACACACCTGTTTTCCCAGCTCAGTCCCCGTTTTATGCTGGCTCTTTGTGAGCAGGAGATGTGTTTTGACTTGCATCAGAGAGTTGAATAATCATCTCATTCTTGGATGACAACAGTCCTCTTAGGCAGACTGAGTGGTGGTCATCCTCAGAAATTTCCTCCTGAGACTGTAAGCAGGACGTATCACTTAGTAAACCATTTTTACGTATAACTTCAAGCTTGGATTTCTTTCTCTGGGCAACTTCTTGCTCTGTCAATCTGTGAAAACCCCTCTGGCCCAGTTGCACCTGATGCAATGACCAGGGCTTCGTGTCTCGTGGCCGGTCCAGAAACAACCAACCTTATACTTCCACATCCGCTGCAGATGAAATTGCCAACGGATTGGGGAACTGGCGCGCCAATGTGGCACCCCTACTTGGCACTCAAGGAAGGAGCTAAAATAATGCATAAAGTCTGCACAGTTTATGTGTAAATGGGAGTAAGGCAAAAGCAAGTGTCAGAGATGAGATTAAGAAAAGTCAAAGATAAAGCTGATTTTCGGCTAAAGTAAAGGCTATTTCCACCTCTGTTGTTTCTAATATACTCTCATCAGGCATGCATGATTTACATGGAATTCAGGGGTTTTAGTTCTCAGCATCTTTAACGCTTTTTTACCACAGACTGTTCAGGAGGGACTGACTCATTTTTTTTTTTTATCAGGAATTGCTTATAGGTCCCCAACCTCATCTAATATATAAAAGTTTCCAAAATAATGGTGTCATTCTGAGGATTTCTTTCCATTGTCCCACTCTGTGTTCCTCCCATCTGAATAGTACACTACTCATCTTAATTAGTAAAATGTCATCCTGTCTGGTTCTCCCTTGCGAGCAAGTCATTCAGCTCCCAAATCAGCCCTTCACTTCCATCATATAGTTTAGTATTTTGCAATAGAAGAACTGTAACATAGCACATTCTTCTCCTAATAGGCAAAAGTGAAATTCACTATGGCAATGCTAATTAAGCAGAGTTTAACATTAGCTTTAATTTAAAGCAGCCCTCCTGAGACTTCCTAACATATACCCAGGGTGTCATAAAATCTGAAGCCGTACTCCCTCTCAATTAACATCCATTTATTTGGGAACAACACTGAGCAGCAATAAACAGGCACAACCTGTTCCTTTTTGTCTTATTCTGCCCAGCAGCAGCCTGCTTATTGGAGGGTTGCTTCAGCAGCAGCAGCAGCACCCTTTAGGCAACTGGGTTAAAACACATGGGGCTCAAATAAAGTGTCTTACCAGGCATCTCCATCTCAAATCTTAGATGCATTTTTCACATTGCATCACGGTAGTGAGTTAATTGTTGAAATAACTTGTATTTAAAGGAAGACTAAAACAAACACTAAAAATAGATTGGTTTGGCCAGAGGTGATTTTAAAGAGAAAGCAAGCTGGTGGTGGAGGCTGCTGGGCATGAGATAGTGATTATGTCAAGTCTAGGAATCAGGCTGTTTTTTGAAACCTTATTTATTCCTGTTGTCACATCTCCACCTTCCAGATCTGACCCTCCACCCCTCCTTCTTCTTCTGTCTCTGGGTAGCCAGTGCCCCTATTATTGAGTCTTCCAGATTGCCCACCTTTGTAGAAATGTAAATGACTGGTGTATCTCTGGTCAGTATTTAATGCTACTTTGTTAGTTTACTCTTCCAAAGTGTTTGTGTTAGATCTCCCAGACAAGCATTTTTAGTATAGGTGGGGTTTAACATTTTTTCCATCAATTTTTATTTCCCAAATGTCAAACACCAAAGAAGAGTGTTTTAAATGAAAGAAAAAGAATTCACAATCCATCCACTCGCCCACATTGAATCCTAGCACGTTTGTAACTGTTTAATCCAACTGCGTCAGTTGTTCCTGCAGGTACGACCACCCTGCACTTACAAACTCACGGGAGTAATGCATTTTAAACTGTCTGGGTAAGGTGATCTTCACAAGTTCAGCCCCAATGCAGAGCCTTCTGTTTTTTCCCATATTATGTAGATCAGAGCTAGAATTTTAATAAATAATAAATAGAAGTGGAAAGAGGAAAAATACTTCAAGGGAAATATCAATAACATCAAACATCTTCTGAGCCCCATCTGCTGCCTAGTCCATTAGCTGAGAAACTGCGGAGAGCCCTAATAATAGTACTTGTGATTTAAATAGCACCTTTCAAATAAAGAGCTTTGCCAGCACTAAGCTCCTCTATCTTTACAACATCCTTATAGGGTGAGTTCCCGGGCCAGGTATTATTAAGTATGTTTTACAAATAGAAACACCAGGGCACAGGGTTTAGTGATTTAAGCAAGGTCATGCCGGTAATGGGAAAGATACAGGCCTGTTTCGAGGGCTTTAATTATGGCACGGCTTCACAGCAGCTGTCTGTTCAGACCCATGCAGACCTAGGCCTAAATGTAGTGTGATGACCTGAGCAGCACTGTCTGTCTGTAAACCAACCATGGGCAAAGTTAGGGCCTTTGATTAAGGGAATGCTGGCTGCATACACAGTGATATGTGTTCTTGAAACACCACAAATGTCCTTTGCCTGGGCAAAGACACTTAAAGGCCTTTCTCTGGCACAAATTTGTTCTTTTGTTAGAAATGTATGTGCATTACAGCCTGAGTTCAGTTCTCTGTGCGTGTGTGCATGTAGGTGCAGAACTTTTTGATATGCTGGTCCAATCTGAGCTACTGTTATTAGAATAAAATGAGACAAAAAGCAGCAGTAATCTGGCCAGAGATAAATGTGTAACAATGTTTTGTCAAAGTTAGATGCATTCTAGCAGGTTTTCTTGGGGTAAGCATGTGGGTGTCATCTTCCACCAACAGAAAATATTCCTAGTTGGAGCTCCAAGTAGACTTTGTTGACAAGACCTTGCTTCACAAGAAAAACTATTAGAACAGCAGCTCCTTTAGTATTTAAGAAACATTTACTATTTCAGAAAAGAAAGTCAAGAATCACATTTAAAAAATGTTCTCTAGAATTCTCACTTCTTTTCATTTTATAGCTCTGGAAGCAAGTATTTAACAGATGTAGTCAGTTTGTTCAGTCAATACACAAATATTAATTAAATTCCTACTATGTGTCAGATCTTTATGTAGCTGCAGGGGACAGAGCATTGAATAAGACATCCAAGGTCTGCAAGAAAATGATATTCCAGGGGAGAGACAGGTAACAAACAAGAGAAGAGTGGGGACTGCAGGAAATAAACACATAGAAAATCATACAAAGAAGTGAGATCATTAGAGACTTTTATAAAGTGATCTGAAGGAAATAGGACAAGGATGGGCACACATGCACAGAGAAAGAGAGTGAGAGAGATACCAGGAGAGACCCCTTTTCTAAGAGAATGACATTGAAGCTGAGGCCTAAAGACAGTGTTAATATAATATCTATTTTATTTTTGTGTTCCTTAATCTCTATGGGTTCCCCTGTGCTGTAAAAGTAGAACAACACTTCATTCTTGA
>VMDR010010443.1:0-30799 GCA_007922815.1 Macrotus californicus | reverse complement strand
AGCTCAGTTACTGGAACCATTAAAGCGTGGGGCAGGGGCAGTGTGATAACAAAATCACACCGCAGTGAGTAAGCCCAAGCAGCAGTGACAGGAATGACTGAAATGTTGGAGTGCCTCTCAGTGTGTCAGCTTTAGAGCTTGCCTTTCTTGGTCTCTTTCTTTTCCTTCCTTCCTTCCTTCCTTCCTTCCTTCCTTCCTTTCTTTCTTTCTTTCTTTCTTTCTTTCTTTCTTTCTTTCTTTCTTTCTTTCTTTCTTTCTTTCTTTCTTTCTTTCTTTCTTTCTTTCTTTCTTTCTTTTTTGCCAGGAAAAGGCTCTAACATATTACCACTTAGAGAAGAGTAGTGTTTTAGCAACATTATATAGAAAACATCAGTCAGTACACAAGACTGGCCAAGGGCTCTTGCTTTATGTTTCTTATGCAGAAGGAAGATAGCACTGGAGAAGCCCTGCTTGAACCACACCCGCACAGAATTTCAGAAAGGGATTAGTCACCACCGTTCAAAGAAGGATGTGCTTATTTGCTTGAGATTTATGCTTGACTAGACGTGTTTTCTAAAGAGTAAATGCCACCTTTTAGACTAGAGGTCACTTAGAGACCACCAGAAGGTAGATGATGGAGGGATTACCATTCACGCCAGATTCCAAGGAGGAAAAATGCAAGGTCGCCTTCAGGATGGGGTCAGGGGGGTATTTTTAGGACCTGCACACAGGAGTGTGAGGAGTGTTGCAGATGGTGCAGTGATGGGCATTTTTATTTTAATCATTATTATTTATTTTAAATGAGTATTGGAAAATAGATATCACATTAACTTTGTGTTTTGTATAAATTGCTATTGCTTATAATAATGCTAAATTGGCATTTAAATTTGAAAAGTGAGTCCACCTAAAGATTTTAAGAAAATGTCAATACATTAAATTATTCTGAGAAGTTACACTTTAAATAGATAATAGCATCTGAATAAATAATATTTGTCATAAATTTTAATTAGATATTTAATTAATAAACACAATGTTAAAGACAGTATATGTGTGACAAAAATTTGGGAAACACTGAAATAAGATACCTTTCCTACTCTCTAATCCTGATGACAATCTATGAAGTAAGTGCCCCGATTTGCAGAAGAAAGTAAAGGACAGACTTTTATAGCAGGAAAGCTGGAGCACCTGGCACAGGATGAGCTGGGGTCATGCCTTTTTCCTGACACTTGCTAGCCATGCAACCTTAACAAGGTACTTACCACCCTGGCCCTGAATCCCCATCTCTGAGATGAGAACTACAATGCCTGGGCCTTAGGGTTACTTCAAAGGTCACGTGAGCTGATGCCCTGATAAATGGTAATTTAATGAGATTCTAGATGAGGGCTAGCCAGATCTTAATGCACAATCCCAAATTCTTGGTGTTTCTCTTTCTGGCCATCTTGTTGTTCTCTCTGTTTCTAGTCTCTTTCCCCATCTGAAGTGATGAACTCCCATGTGTGTAGCTCCCCTTGGTGATAAAAAGCCAAATGTCCTACAAAGTCTGGGCTCAATGCCAGTGGATGGCTCACCAGCCAAGTGAACTGGGCATACTGTATCACCTCTCTGATCCTCACTCCTTCAACTACCGCTTCACATCAGAATTGAGAGGAGGCACTTTGAAATCTGAAAAATCTGAATTAGAATTCTACTTAGCCTCTTAGTAGCTATTCAACATTATGCCCGTAACTTTTGGTTTCTAAGCCTCAGTTTCTTCATCTTAAAAATGGGGGATAAAAATAACTTCTTGGAAGCCTTCCCTGGCCACTCTTCCTGGCCAGTGGAGATGCCCTGCCCACAGCACCTACTTAGTGTGGGACAACTCCTCCACCAACCCATGAGCCCCTCACGGCCAGGATGTTGTCCTGTTGAAGCTGTGTATCCCTGGAAACCAGCAGAGAGCTGGGAATATGGTGAATCTCAGGAGATGTTCTCAAAAAATTAAATGCAGAATTACAGATGATCTAGTAATTCCACATACAGCCCAGGGTCTTGAAGAGATCTTTGTACCCCCATGTTCACAGAAGCATTATTCACAATGGCCAAAAGGTAGAATCAACCCAAATGTCTAGTCACACAAGGGTGAATGGATAAATAAAATGTGGCATATACATCCACTGGAATATTATTTAACCTTAAAAAGGAAGGAAATTCAGACACATGCTACAACATGGATGAACTTTGACAATATTATGTTCAGTGAACTAAGCCAGTCGCAAAAGAACTGATACTATATGATTCTACTTCTATGAGGTCCCTAGAGTAGTCAAATTCAGAGAAGCAGAAAGTAGAATAGTGGTTGCCAGGGGCTGGGGGCAGAGGAGTGGGAAGCAATTGTTCAGTGACTACCAGGTTTTGGTTTGGAAGGTGAACAGAGTTCTGGAGTGGATAATGGTGATGTGTGCACAGCCATGTGAGGATACTTGTCACTTTGAAACGTACATTTTACTTCTGTATATTTTACCACAATTATATATATATGCATGTGTTTATATGTGTATATGTATATAAAATGTGTATATAGAGTGTGTGTGTATATATATTTTCCTCCTGTTTTCAAGCAATCCCAAGTGTTACCATCACTTGAGGTTGAACAGTGAGGCCAAAGGTGAAGAGTGAGCCTGGAGGAGTAAAGGGGGTAGAAGGTGAGGGAGGGAGCCCCCCTGGGAGAGCGGGGGGGTGACAGAGAGAGGGCAGTGGCCACAGCCAGGAAGCCAAGAGAGGATTCAGCCACAATATAGCTTAGAGGACAGAGCATGTGTCTTAGAGAAAAGATGAATCAGAGAAGGGCATCCACAGGGACATAGCAGGTAAGAGAACTGAACCCAACAGAGGGGTAGGGAAGAAAAGGAGTTTTCCCATGGCCAGGGTGGAGCACTGAGCTCAAGATCCTGCCATCATGGGCAAAGGCCACGCTCTGTGTGCTCTGTATGTGCTTGTGTGTGTGCCTCTTGCAGATGTGACTAGGCAATTAGGGACCCCCCATGGCAATCTAAGAAAGGAAACACACACAGTCTTAAAGGGACATACAAACTTGGGGTTACATTTAGTGCTTTTGTTTCACCTTCTAGTAACAAAATATGTATTAGAAAATTTAAAAATTCTATCGCTGCACTACTGGAGATACAATTTGCTCTTTTCACTATTCTTTTAAAAAATTTATCAATGAACTCCGTAAAATTTCAAAAAATTTATCACATGGTTTTAGAACTTGCTTTCTTTTTACTTAAAGTAACAAATACTTCTTTATGTCATAAAATACTTATATATATTATACATTTTTTAATCCTCACCCAAGGACATTTTACCATTGCTTTTAGAGAGAGAGGAAGGGACAGAGAAACATTGATGTGAGAGAAGCATGAATTTGTTGCCCCCTGTACGAGCCTGGACCAGGGATTGAACTTGCAACCTAGGTATGTGCCCTGACTGGGAATCAAACCCACAACTTTTCATTATGGGATGATGCTCCAACCAATGGAGCCACACCAGCCAGGGCACCACACAAATTTTTAAGTGGTTCCATAGCATTTCATTCTATACATGACATCATTTAACTAATACCTACCTGGACACTGCTGGACGTATTAGACAGGTCCATTTGAGTTCATGCATGTGGTGCCCGTGAAGGGCCAGGCATTGCTCCAGGTGCTAGCATGCAGTGGCAAACCCAGATCATGTCTTCTACGAGTTCATATTAGGGAAGGAGATATGCGTGTACTCACAGTAAAGAATGGCCAGTGTTGTACTGTAGACACAGCAAGTACAAACTTAAGTCCACAGCTACAGTTTTCAAGAAATACAATTCATAATGTTTCTAACAACACAATGTTCACTTCAGCTCTTATTCCACTAGGATGGCAGAAACTCAGTCTCAGTTAGCTTAGGACCTCTCCTTTTCCTTGAGTTGGCACTAAATGTAGCGCTGCTCCTGTGGTGCCCAGGAGTGTGGTGCAGGGAGGTGATAGGGAGGGCCAGTCTGGTCCTCAATGTGGTCTCCACTCAGACACCAGCCAGAGGCCACCACCTGGTCTCACAGTCTTTGGCCCTCCCGGGTTACTATGGAGTTACCCTTCAGTTGTATCTACTTGCCCCTTTGTAAGCTGTGCTTCCTCACTGTTCTTTCCAACAAACTTTTCTCAGGTTTTCTCTCTCTCCCTTCCCACTGGCAATTCAAAGCTCCTTTCCAGGAGGCAGAGGATAGATAGTCCTTTATCAGGGAGCTGCTGAGGTTGATGTACTAATTTCTTCTCATTCTCTTTCTCCAGCTGTGAGAATCTTTGTCTAGTCTGGGGTGGGAGGCCAGAGGAGTGAAAGGGTTTATCTTACTTAAATTCTGGGTTCTATGAGTCCTCTATTTTTTCCCCTGAGAACCAGTGTCTTTGGAAGAAAAAAGACAGGAGCAGACAGCCAGGTTATATTCTTTCTGCCCTGTAGCAGCAAACAACAATGGCCTGACTACTTGGAAGTAAGCAAAGGGGAGAGTTTCAATAGTGGGGACATCCTTTTCAATGTTTCAACATCATCCTTCACCGATCCGAACAGAGGGTGCAAATGAGGAAGCTCCTGAGCTAGCGTGGTAGGTGAAGAAACGCTTCCAGAAGGAGAAGATGTCGGAGCTAAGATGTAGTGGAGAAAACAGTGTTAGCCAGGTGATCAGATGGCCACAGAAGTCTTCCAGGACAGAGAAAAGAGGTGCTGTTGGGCCTGGCCGTAGTTCAGTAGGACTGGAGAGTGAAGTCTGTGAGGGAAGTGGTAAGAGAGGAAGGTTGAGGTTTCAGATGCAATGCAGGTTTTCCTCCAGATAAAGATTATTATGGAAACCTGACCCGGGAGAAGAGGAAATTGGAGGAAAAGGAAGCTATGTTTACTGAGGCGATTCTCTTTAAAACCGCCCTTATGCCTGTGCTTATGGGAAAAAGAGAAAGAATGAGAATTGTAACTTACCCAAAGAAGAGAAACAACAGCTTTTAGGGATAATAAAATGCCCATAATTTGAACACCACAGATCATACACTTTTGACCATCCACTCAAGTACTGGGATAAAATGAACTTTACAGTAGATAATGCCAGACAGATGGTCCAAACAAGGATGGCAAAGGCCCCTCCGGCATGCTAGCAATTCTCCAAGGACAGCCATCTGCCAACATGTTGCTAGCCTGGCAGGAGTAGGGACCACTCAAAGGAGTACCTGGCTTTCCAGGTACCTATAATACCCTGTCACTTGTCACTCTCAACTCATGTACCTATCTATGTGAGTTCATCTGGGTATAGCTTGTCCCAGAAAAAAATGAGATCTTATGACCTCTGGAATTTCTTCCCAGAGACATGATGTGTAGAACTGATAATGATTTTTTCTGGCATAGATAAGCGTTATCAGGGCACTTTATATAGAAGTATTTCTTTGCCAAGGTACTACTTGCTTTAAGGAAACTGAATCCATACAGTCAAAATTCCACTCTGTATAAAGGTTTCTAAACATTGGTACCTGAAGGAGGTATAAAATTACTTAAGGGCTAAGTAATTACTTGAGGGCATGTTCAAGGGCTAAAAACACCTCTGAAATGCTCTTTTAGATATAAAGAGTTGATATATGTTGCAGTCCCGTCCGGCAGGACCGCATGTTATTGTGGAATGCTTGTCCTATATCCCTGGACAAGTAATGAACAAATTCACGCAGACTAAAGGAATCTGGTGGAGAAAAGGGATAGCTTGGCCACTCTCTCAGTGAGAGAGAGGGCCCGCCTGGCTGCTCTCCCACAGACAGAGAGGGCCCCTGCACCTGGCCTGGACAGGCCTTTATTGACACTCCAGGATGGTTCTCATTAACTATGCACAGGTTCGCTTTGGGTGGATACCTTTTACAGATAACAAAGGAAAGAATGATGCCAATTACTTCAAAGAGAAAGGTCATTTACAAATGTAAAGAAGAGAAGGCTGAGCTATTTACATTCATGCTTGGGAAGGCTAGCACAAGTCACAGTAAACTTCTGCTGTCTCCATCCCAGGTGAGGGAGTTTTTGCAAGAGCAAGTTTAAAGGTGGCCTAGGGACAATGCAGGCCTGATTCCCCATGGGAGACCTATCCACGAATGTTCCCTGCACACCAACATGCATCTGTCTGCATTCAGAACCAGAGCTGAGCCACAGGTCACATCGCACATGAATAGGTTCCCTACAGATGTAGTACTTGAAAAATACTTGCATACATATACTGACTCAAGTCCATCCATACTTGCTAAGCAGACAGAGCCCCCAAAAGCAGTATGAAACTTTATTTTCCTGTTGTTTCTATTTAGTTACCACTTCGCAAATTCAAAATTATTCTAACCTAATATTCTGGGGCTCCTAGAAATGTCGTCTGGGGCAAACTACAAACATTTCTGACAGCTCCAAGCAATCTTCTGCTGTAAGAATTTGAAAACCACAAGCTGCAGCCCTCTCTTCCTAGTGTTCCTGCCAGACTACTAAGTAGTTGATAGAGCTGAAGGGCGAGGTCACACAGGAGAGAGAGCAATACATAGACTGAGAAAGGTGGGCCCCATGTCAAGCTGAACAGAGATGAGTTAACAGCAGACAGAGGGGAACCAGAGACCACAAGGGATTCCATCTCACGTGGGTGTTCTTCCCCACACACAGTTTTATGGTACATGTTACATTCAGGATACCTGTTAAACTATATCTTCTCTTTAACAACAAGGACAAAATCAAAGGAGCTATAATGTAAAAGGAACATTAACAACAATTTCCTTGGGTTTACTAGACTTGTTAGGGGAGAGGAGGGAGAGGAGGGAGAGGAGGGAGAGGATGTTCACTACTCGCCTTAGATGTTTTTCCTTGGGCTGGAGGAACCACCCAACTCTAGGACAAGTTTTACATTTTTTAATAAACAAGCTAAACACTTTGAGATCTGATTTTAAGGACACATATGACAACCAGGAAGGAAGCAGGCTGCCAGAGCAACCTTGCTAAAAAAAAATGCAAGAGAAGGAGGAAGCATTTTTAAGCTATCAAGTTTAATAACACACACACACATAGTCCGTAACATTAGTTTTTTAAAAAGTCTTTATTTATCAGCTATCTAAAATACTCTATTATCACAAATATCAATCTGAGTTAAAAAGCAATTTACAACAACATTTGTGACATGATTATGTACAACTCGTGTCCAAGAAATGATCACCCTACTGATCAAGACATCCTTGCCTGGGAGGCTTGGCAAGAAGATAGAACCAACACAGCGCTGGACTGCATCAGAGGTGCTGCCTGGTCCTACCCGCCCAGCAAGCAGAGTGCAAGATAGTGAGCCCTGTTACCTTTGTGATCCCTCCCACCCCAAAGAGTCGAAAGCAAAATATGAGTTTCTATTGGAGGAGGAATGGACTCCTGGTCTTTCCTATCTCTTCCATAACTCCTCTCTGTTTTCCTCCACTTCAGCTGTACTTCATACACATTCTTTCCTTAAAGCAATGGAAATAAACGCCATGAAAGTTGACCTTCACTGCATTCATCATGGAAAAACTATTCAACAACAGTTAACGCGGGGTGAATGAGATACACATAAATGAATATGGATCAACTTCAAAGATGGGGGTGGGAAGAAAGCGAGCTGCAGAACAATATAGCTGGTTGGACAGCCCCAGTGGAACATTTATGTGTCTATTTAAATGCCGCATCAGGGCTGTCATGCCATCTGTGAGCTACAAACTATTTAGGGAGACGTAAAATAAAAATATAGCCCTTAAAGAAGATCCCGGCTTTCAGAAAAGTGTTTACCTGTGGAGAAAGGGGAGACGTGTGATCTAAGAGGAATGAAAGGGGATTAGAACTGTATCTGGATTTTTACTAAAAAATAACTGGTAAACTCCAAAATAATTTTTGACCTTTACTGGTGCTAGAGTAAGCCTTCTCTTGAGATACCTACCTGTCTACTGCTCAGCTTCTCAGACAGAAGCCCCTAAAAGACTTTGCACCAAGACCCCCAGAGCTGTTCCTACTCTGGTGGGGGGCGGGGGAGGGTTCCATGCAGTGATAGGAGAAGAAAATCTTGTTCACACCTTAGCCCAATACACACCTGCTAAACACAAACCTGGGTACACCTGTGCTTAGGTGATAACCACACTGTCGTGCCCCGTATTCCACTGTTGGAGTGTAAATTTTCTCTCTCAATGGAGCAGTCTCTTCCGAGCTCAAACAGAGTAGTTTTTCTGGGTGACTAACTGTCCTGTTTGTCCAGGAATGGAGGAGACTCCTGAGTTTCGGTTTAAAATGAGTTGGTCACCCTGGTTCTCTATAGTGTTCCAGAAGTCATCAATTACTGCCCACGGTTTTACTAAACCTCACGAAGAAGAAATATGCCAAGAAAATGCACCTTTGAGAGAATTATTTTTCCCTGGATCCAAAGCTTTTTAGCATAACAAGTACCTAAACTCTTTTACAGCATCTTTCATTGAGAACAAACTAGTTTGTTCTAGTTTGCTAATCTCATTTTATAAAGTCAAAGAATGAAGTACCCATTCCTTTCCAAAGTCCTGAGACAACTATTGGGATTCTTCACCCTGAATATTTTGTCATTGTTTCATTCATTAGATACACTCTGGATCCCTCAAAATTAAAAAAGTTAACATGACTGAGTGTAATAATGAGCAAGGTGGGGAATGGGCCAAGCCAACGACATTTTCCAGGAAATGTAACCCCCACGTTAAGGCAGATTAATATAAAGAGAAAGAGAGGCAGAGACCGAGACGGAGAAAGAAGAAGAAAAGAGTTCAAACAGCAACGGAAACCAAGCGTCACTTGGAGAACTAAGAAGATGCACCCTTGGGGCAGACCCCGCAGAGCCTTTCTCAAGTTCAGACTAAGTGCTCTGCAGTGAAGGGCCACACACCAGGGCCTGTGTCACAGCGGTTCCTTCTGTGTCTTCATTTACCCTTTAGGGTAATATACCCCAAAATGCTTTGCATCTATAAGATGTATACATTACTGCAGTTCAGGAGAAATACAATCTGCTGTCCAAACATACCTGTTCTGACTAGCTGATAAAATACCTTAAAGGCTTAAATTGTACCAGTTACATTGCAGTGGGATTCTACAACAATGCCTCTGAAAGGAATGAGGTAAGTCTGTGTTGTTAGGTTAAAAGAACACTGCACAAGAGTGGGTGTAAGAGGGTTCCATGAGATTTTTTAAGTGTATGTAGATTAATAGAAAGGTGGAATGTGTCGGAAGAGTAAGTCAAACTCTTCCTTTGGATACTTCTAGGGGGCAAGATTGGTTCTTCTGTACTGTTTACATTTTCTGCAGTTACTAAGAATTGTTTTATCATTAAAAACTTCTTTTAAAAATGAAGAAAATAATGTGACTTTCCAATGTTTCACTGCTCACCAAAATGGATAAATGCTATAATCTTTCTAATGCACGGATCCGTACGGTTTGTTGAATAAACTAAAAAATATAGATTAGAATAAGAGTGGCATATATTGGAGAACTATCAAGTCTTCTGCTGAGCCTGAAAGTGATAGCAGTTATTTTGTAGTATGACAAAAATATTGGTTACTAACATCACAGTTTAAATATCTGTATCCAAAAACAAACAACAAATAAGTGATCACGTTTACATAAGCAAGTCGAAATCTTAATGATTCTATAAAAAGATGTATCTGGAAAAAGCCCAGTAATATTAAGGCCCTGTCAAACCATTATGTGCATGAGGAAGCATATAATATACAAAATAAGCAAAAACAGCCCACTGAGTCTGCAGTTACGCAATTCACAAAACCCTGTCATCATCTTTCTAACAGAGTTCACCAATTTGAGAGCACTGGCTCCTCCTTTTTAGTGTTGTCATGGATAACTCTCTGATAGTCAAACAAAACAAACAGGATAAGAGGGGAAATGTCACCAAGTTTCAAAATTACATCTTCCGTGCTTGCATTGTTGACCTTTTTTTCTTTTTTAAGAACGTTCAAGCAAAAATTTCTATAGAATAAGACATAAGGAGAATCAAAAAAGTGTCAATCAATCATTACTAGATTGTTGGACAGATAAAAATGCAGTACTCAAGTGGACCTGACTCTAAAGGCAGGGAAAAGAAAGCAAAAATAGACACATGGGACTACATCAAACTAAAAAGCTTCTGCACAGTGAAGGAAAGCACCATCAAAACAAAAAGGCAACTTACTAAAAGGGAGAAGATATTTGCAAATCATACATCTGATAAAGGGTTAATAGCCAAAATATATAAAGAACTCATACAACTCAACAACACAAAAATGAGCAACCTCACTTAAAAAATGGGTAGAGAATCTGAATAGACATTTTTCCCAAGGAGATATACAGATGACCAGCAGGCACAAGAAAAGATGCTCATCACTAATTATTAGAGAAATGCAAATCAAAGCACAATGAGACAGGACCTCACACTGTTAGAATGCCTATTATCAAAAACATAAGAAATATAAAGTGTTGTCAAGGATGTGGAGAAAAAGGAACCCTTGTACCATTTCTTCCTGGGAATGTAAATTGGTACAGCCACTATAGAAAACAGTATGAAGATTCCTCATAAAATTAAGAGTAGAACTACCACTTAACCCAGCAATTCCACTTCTATGTATTTATCTGAAGAATACAAAAACTCTAATTTGAAAAGATACATGCTCCCTATGTTTACTGCAGCATTACTTACAATTGCCAAGAAATGGAAACAACCTAAGTGTCCACTAGTAAATGAATGGATAAGGAAGGGGTGTGGGGAAATATTATTTGCCATAAAAAAGATGAAATCATACTATTGACGATAACACGGATGAACCCTGAGGATATCGCGCTAAGTGAAATAAGTCAGATAGAGAACAACACATACCATGTCATGTCATTCATATGTAAAATCTGAAAGCAAAAGCAAACAAACAAAACAAACTTCTAGACACAGAGAACAGATTGGTGGGTACCAGAAAGGAAACGGGTTGGAGGCAAGCAAAATGGATGATGGGGTTCAATAGCATGATGAAAGATCGTAATAAGACTTTTGGGGGTGATCATTCACTTTGTAGTGCATACAGATGTCATATTACAACATTGTACACCTGAAGCTCTAAAACTCATACAATGTATTATAGCAATTTTACCTAGTTTGAAAAAAAAGTACTGCTCATGGGTAGTCCTAATGCTTTCTGGCTCAGGGAAATAACAACAAATGGCTTCCAGGAGCACCCCAAGAGGGAAAGCAAACAGGGCAGTGAAAGGCAGGGCTTAGGAGCCTACCCTGGGGTGGGACCCAGGCAAGGAGGGGCGACGAGCCACCCCAAAGCTGGAAGCACTGTGGCCCAACCTCAGTCAAAGATTTTGTCTTCTTCTATAAGCAAGCATCTTCTACAACAACAGCATCCCTACACGTGTTAATCCATTTCTTTTGTGGGCAGAGTAGCCTCAAAAGGAGATTTTACTTCCCTGAGAAAGAGTACAACACTTAACCTCTTTCATCCTTCGTGGTCAATACTGAAATACAAGTTTTCTCAGTCTTCAAGCAAGAAATTATCCACATCGAATACAAGATAGCATTTAAGCAAATGTAAACACAACCTCTGGTTAAATTTCACAGTTATCATCAACAATGATAATCTACAGAAGACCCGAAAGACTGTTCTTCCTTTTGGAAAAAGCTCATGTGTCAATTAGATGGAACTGATTTCTATACACATTCTTGCTGAGATTCTCCTGAAGTGTTGAACTGAAGCTCCAATTCCAAGTTTATCAAAAGGAAAAAAGGGGGTTCAATCAGCTGTTGTTGTTAAAGTCAGATATTTACAATGAAACAAAATCACTTGACGTTTTCATTCTTGAATAGAAGAGTGGCGAATAGATCTGTGATAATCCTCTGGACTGCTAATGTGTTCAGGCAAATCATAGCTCCTTAGGAAATGTCCACTGTTTTGTTGAGCAAAATAATACAGTTGTCTGGCTAGTAGAGGTTCAACCTTTAATGAAATTTTAAGAACATGTTACTAAGATATTCTTTGTACTATTTTACTAAGATATTCTTTTTATCATCCTGCAATTGGACCATCATTAAATAACTCAATATATGTAAGGGTATATAGTAAAGTTTAATCCAAAGTCAGGTGCTATGACACCTCAAAAATTTTATACTTGGAGCCTTCCAAAGAACTGATTTTTATTAGTCCTTCCATACCCCCACCGCTAAACAGAATCTATTGAATCCTGGGTTTCAACTGAAATTAAAGTTAAAGCCAATACTTTTAAGTCATCAGTTGCTGAAAATTTACATTTAACTGAGACTGAAAACAAATCAGGTAAAATGACCAAATTAAAAGGAAATTTGAGGTAATATTTAGTGTAATTTAGGCCAATAAATTTATTTTCCCACTTCAGCTTGACAGGGATGAGGGGGCTCATCCTGAACAGCTTACAATTCCAGGATGACCTAGGTAATCTGTATGCTTCTAAATCAGAGAGAAAAGAAAAAGAAGCAAAAGCAACAACAAAACCGCTATTGTGGGAAAATACCATTTAATTGATCCCAAAATCATCTAGCTTGGTTATTGTTGTGGATTGCATTCACCAAAAAAATTATAACTTTCAGCTCTTCCTGAATTTGCAACATCTAAGAAAACTGAATGCTTTCAGTCAACTGTGCTACTAAATTGAGTCTCTATATTATTTGATATGTAGCAACTTAAGAGTAACTTATAAAAGCACCTGGAATAAATTAAATCTATAATGAAAAGAATAGAAATCTTGGATGCACACACCTATTTCCCTTTTCTGCACCATACAGTGTGATTTCAGGAATCCTTGCCTGGGAAACCCATCCTTGCCTGAGTTACAGGAGAGAGAGTGCATCCCAAAACCCTTAAAGTCAGATTGATGAATTCGGAGTTTATCACCAGCTTCCTAAATGTTATTTATCAATGCCAAGTTTATTTAGGCATTTAACAATCCCAGCTGTTAACAAGATTCCATCAATGATTTTATCAATCATTGGAACAGAGTCATGAGAAAAGTCTGAAGTCTGTGGGATTAATTTTTGTTTATTGGGTTGATTTTTGATTTTACAATCAAGAAGGAGGACTGCATGTTAAAGATTGGATAGTGTTTTATTTTAGTTTTCAATAAGAAACATTATCAGAACTAAAGTATGACCTGAATTTTTACGTTATTGGGTATGATTTTTTTACCTTTGCTACTCATTATCTGGGCTCATTCATAACCCCTGAAGGTATGTAGCAATGCAAAGTTTTCAAATTCAAAAGTCCTAGGTATTCAAAACTCTTTTCTGTGGCAAATTAATGCTAAATGTGGTCTACATCAACTTTTTTTCTTTCTTTTTTTATGAAAGAAGGTGTTTACTTGCCATAGTTGAACCTAGCTTAAATTCTGTTACAGAACATAACAATGGTCTGACCTACTTGCGTTTCTTGAAAGATTTAGCTGCCTCCAAATAACACATGGCTTTTGGTTTCTGATAATTATAATATTTTTTAAAATCTATAAATAAAAGAAGATTTGGGAAACATTTGAAGGACCTACAAAATACAGAAGTCAATAAACAGCTTCCCATTTGGGAAAAAAAACTTCTCTATCAAATGAAAATCAGAGAGCGTTTTAGAAGTAATATTAAGTGTGGAGAATTTTAAAGGGCAACTTTTAGCATCAATTGTTTTAAATCATTATAAAATGGGGATATGACAATTTTCTTGAAAAATAGAAAAGATGCAACAAATGCAGCCCACAGCTGGAGGCCACCTCCCATGTCTGGTGAGTGGATTTCTGGGGCTGGGAACGGGATGGGGGTGTCCGGGCTGCACTCTCTGCATTGCTCCCTGGGTCACAATCCTCCCTCACGACTTTCCCAAGCCACTTGACATTTACTTGTCATTTGAGAGCTCTCTAAATGGAAGCCTGCCCTTGATGAAGAACAGGGAGACAACCATTTAAATGTGACTGAATACTCACGTGAGCAGTGATGAGCTTCCTCTGCCTCTGGGGATCTGGGAACTCCTCCCCGAAGCACAGCGTTACCTGGAATCTTGGCAGGGGTCGGCCATGGTGAGCAAAGGCTTGCAACTCTGGGGAAATCCCACAAGAAAAGAGAAAAACATGCTCAGAACCTTCATCACTGAGCACATGAGGTTAAAACAGGAAGCAAGAGCTCTCTATGTTGATTCTGAAGACAAAACTAGGAATGAGCACTTTTTATGTCTCTGAGTGGGGATTCCAACCTGTAGATCCCAGATGGAGCACTGCATGGACACATGTTCATGTGTGCTTTTGCTGAGCGGGCTCCAGGCCTCACTTGATTCTTTAAGGGGAATACACCCTGCAGATCAAGCAGCTTGCTTTGCAGCATTGGGCCCATGAGGATGCAAAAGGTAGCAGAAAGGAGTGAAGGAGGGAAAAAAAGGAAACTACGTGTGGTAGCTAGCTTGAGGCAAGATAATAACTTTTACAAAGAAGAAATTTTCTCTTAAAAAAGCAGAATGTTCTGACTTGTCCCATGATTACTTAAAAGCCTTGTCTCCAAACTGCTGAGCCCGCCTAATCCCATATCTGCCACCCAGGACCTCTGTGCGACTCAGGCCCTAAAGAGAATGCTTGACATTTTCTCAGAGACTGAGTTCCGGTATGGGCAGCTGCATCCCACTTGGCACTAAGCCCAAACTGTGTGATTGGGGTGGACTTTTCACCGGTCTTCTAGGACAGACAATGATTTGAGATGAGAAGGGTAGCCATGAAGCAGGCGGGGCCCCCACACTTGTGGATATGCAGAACCTGAAGCCACCACTCCGACCCGAAGGATGCAAAACAGAGAATGGAGCAACTGTTGGAAAGATGTGTTCAACCCCTCACCCACATTCAAGATAACTCATGCCTCTAGCAGCTCCTCTTCTTTCCGCTAGACTGAAATGTCATTTCCACAAAAGAAACGTGCTTACACAGTTTCTGCTACAACTTCTGTGGAACAGCACCCGGTTGCATCTTTATCAGATCCACACCCTCGAGCTCTGCCTTTGGGGGCTGTCCCTAGCAGTCTGCAAATCCTGAATGGGGAGATAGCAAAGATTTCCACTGTTCTCTTCAACTGAAGAGAAGTTTCTAGCTAACTCACTGGACCATTTGACTTCCTGCTTTTTTTTCTTCCAAAATTCAAATCAAACCTAACTGACTTAGTCAGAATGTATAAAAGGCATTTACACTACGGAGGCCTGGCTACACCTACACAAGCTAATCAGAATGGCGAGTTGGTACAATTCTCTGAAAATACCATGCCTCAGATGCTTGACAACATGAGAACCTCTGTAATTAGGCAGAGCTGGTCCACACAGCTACAGTTTTCAAGTTTACATGTCCTTCCTTGCACCTCAGTGACTACTGCAAGATCAGAGTTTGCTGTGGACAAGAAGCACAGCTCTTGGTTACAGAAGAAAGGAAAAAGAAAACAAAACAACTCTTGCTCACAGATAAATACTAATTTGTAGGCAAGTGAATTCGCAGCTCGAGGATTCTGGCACATCACGCCTGCCTGCCTGCTTCTTGCCTGCATCCACCCTCAGTTCACTGTGACTCAAAGAAGAATTCATATCCTAGTTAGAATGAGGAGTCTGCCTTCCTAAAACATGCACCATGAGAGAAACGCAGAGAAACAAGTGCTGTTTCCCTGGGCTGCCTTAATTAAAGCCCTGGCCCTGTGGTAGCTCCTGGATCCAAAGAGACCAAGATCCACAATCTTTGAGGAGATCCAAACCCAGAAGGCTCTTTCAGACTCCACTGCAGAATACAAGGTACAGACAGGGCACCCCTCAGTGGCTCAGGGCCACTCTCAGGACCCTATCATGATCACGAGCCCCAGGGCAGACAGAATAGTCACAACACTGGCTTGGAGGCAATTCTTCAGCTCAGTTAGGGAGGGGCACTCAGACTCATGTGGCTTTCTCACCTGTGGTCCTGCCTTGGGGAACCAGAGACTTGGTTCTCCCTCTTCTTCTTGTCACACCTCTAGGGGGATATTTGTTTGGGGGCACCAAAAGAGAATTTGAATGAGCATAAGCAAATCTGGTCAACTTAAACCCAAAACGCTGAGCAAATGTTAAGGTGCCAGAGCACCAAGGTGTTTCCTATTTTTATTTCAAAGGAACTGAATTAAGATGCATGTTCAGGGAAAGGAGAGACACAAGAAACCCCAAAGACATAAGGTGTTTCTGAAGGAGGCACTTAAAAAAATAGGTTAAGGGTAAGGTAGAGAAAGAATTGGCAGTTAT
This sequence comes from Macrotus californicus, assembly GCA_007922815.1. Classification (NCBI taxonomy): domain Eukaryota; kingdom Metazoa; phylum Chordata; class Mammalia; order Chiroptera; family Phyllostomidae; genus Macrotus; species Macrotus californicus. The sequence goes on along the minus strand of VMDR010010443.1, from coordinate 14,507 downwards.
CTGGCAGGTTGGAACAGCTTTCTGCCTCCAAAAGAGGCAGCATCAGTATCAATTTCTAAATGAACACTTGGGATGAAGTGGGTTCATCCCAACAATAATATAGCCAGTGGTTTCACAAAAACCAGCCCAGGGCTAATTTAATTTCATGAACTCAAAACTAGGAAAACAAAACTTACTGGTTCTGAAAAATATGATTTGAAACACACACATCATAGAGATAGCTTAAAGCCTTCTCATAATTTTCCCTTTGAAAAATCAGTTCAACACATTCTAATCCTTGGTCCACCTACAGGAGGACATCTGCATAAGGATGACACATCTCATAACCAACAATGGTAACGATATATTTCTAACAGTTGCAATTTTCCTAAGAACTTCAAAAGACCTGAAACATCAACAGATATGTTTGCTGAGATCATACTGCCTATAAAGCGTGAATTGGAATCCTAGGTGACTACTTGTGGAATTCCAGAAGTTCAAGTCATCAGCCTGAACCACAGTCCCCCTGAGCAGACTCCCTCCTCTTCACACTCTTCCGCTGATGGAGAGGAGCAGGTGGTAAAAGGAGAGATGAGATGTGAAGCAAACAAGAAACTTATTCTGGGATCCTGCCCAGTGGGTTCAGGGATTAATAGATGGAAGACCTCTGTCCAGCTGTAGTGATGTGTTGTTCTGGACCATTGTGGCAGACACCATCACCACCTTTACTCTCTTTCTGTAAGGCTCATGGTAGGAGGCACTCGATTCTAACTGATAATTAGGCGCATTACCTGATAAAAACTGCTGTGTGTCAAATAGCTTGCAGGTCTGGTCTCTCTCCAGTTTGTTGGGCCGGTCACTGCACAGTGCCAAGGGTCCGTCCCAGTAGATCCTACTCTGGCACAGTCTTTTGGCATACAGCCCATCGGGGGCCATCCAGAGGACCACGCCTCTTTCTAGGTGGCTCAGCAGTTTCTCGATGTTTTTCCTCTGACCGTTGTCCTCTGGGTAGGGAAAGAGGACCTGGTCCAGGTTACTGGCATCATAGGTGTGTCCATGGGAGATCCGACAACCTTCGGGGCTGGCTGTGGTCAACTCTTTCACTAGGATTTCCCGGTAATACAAGCAGATGTGGAGGCGGCAGTCTGCAAACAGAACATTTGGGGTCAGTTCTAAGGGACTGAGAACCATTGCATGCCCATCAGGATGCCAGACTATCAGGCAGAACAAAGAATAGTTGGTGGGACACTGATACCCCAACTTGCTCTGTAGAAAGTAAAAAGTTCCAGGGTCAAGAAGTCTATCACATGCTGCGTGCCTTTCTCTCCCTCCTGGAGGTTCACAGACAATGAGAGACGTTGGAGAAGTTCCACAAGAAATCAATTTGATGTCTAACTCAGCATTTTCCAAATTTATGGGACCATGGGTTTTGGGAGGGTGAGGGAGCAAAACTTTGATTAGTTTTCTGCAAAGTAGGCTTGACTTGTATTAGAAAGCACTACTGCTAAGAACTTCCTATGTTATTTTTTTGTGTGATGATGGTAGTGGTGATGTCTAAAATACTAAATCATGTACCACTGAACAAAAATTCATCTTTAAGCATGGCAATCAGTTTCTATTTGGGAGAAAGTAAACTCTAAGTTTAATTTTTACTAGCAAAAAGAAAAAAGAGTATAATGATGTTTCAGGGGGGAAAAGCACATATGCCTACACATCTGAAAACACCCTAAAATATCAATATGATGTCATGAGGCTAAATATACATAGATATTAAAGTTTCAAGAAGGCTAAGCACTAAGGCTTTAACAGTGGTGGTCTCTGGGTGGTGGGAATGTGATGTTTATTTTTCATTGGTTTTCGCACTGTGCATGTACTACTTGTATGATAAAACTAACCCACGTGGAAAGAAAAGAATCAATGAGAGACATGTCCTGAGAGTAAGGTCTGCTGAAATCCCCCACAGGGCTTAAGTCTGAAAATAACTCTGAGACAATCGAACAGGATGAACTTATTTATGCAATTTTGATCATTTCAGAGCCTTCTTTAAAATATGACTCACAGACTGAGAGGACGAAGATAGGTTTGCAAAGGGGCCTTAACTAAAATGCAAAAGAGCTTCCTATCACTAACTGCAGGGGACTTAACAAAGAATGGGAATGGCGGTTCTCTAATATATGCACTCAATTAATCTGTATTATTCATGCCCAAAACAGAAACCCACAAACCCTCTTATTTTTCAATGGCAGGTTGTAGACCTAACCCACACAACTGTCTTAATTTCTGCTCTTGTAAACACCGGCTGGGAGCAGCTCGATGGTGCAGCCCGATGAGAGTGGGCGTTGGCCATTAGAGGTGACTTGCAGGGCAGGCTTCATTTCATTTAATGTCACCAGAAATCACGAGGTCACAGAGATATAAATAGCTGTTTATTTCCTACTTTTCAGGCACTCACACAAGTTTTAGGAGCTCAAGAAAGGGTTTGAGAGTTTGTAAAAGCAAACACAAGACTTTCTGCTTGGAAAATCTACTCCCCTCCATCACTCAGGAACATCTCAGAAGGGGAGGCAGCAGCCTCATTCAGAACTTTGGAATCAAAAGGAACTAAACCATAAAATTCCAGCTCCCCTCAGAGCAAGAAAGGTACCTAAAATCCTTGCCTCCCTGAAACCTTGAGATTTCAGCTTATGTTTTTTATCACTGATTTTAAAAGAAGTGGGGTTGGGTTGGGGAGATGCAAGAAGATCCAGAAGCTTAAGCTTTTCATTTTTAATATAAATACAAATCCCATCCTTAAACAATCCAACACATTATCTAAAAAATAAATATATATACATCACATATGCTTAGTACACCTGAGGTGCCTTCCTTAAAACAGATGAGATATCGAGGTGCCAGAATTCTTTTAGAAGTGAAACTTTAAATATCAGATCTAATTCATATTTTTTTTGCAAGAGATATGAAAGTTCAGAGAAAGACCACAATACTCACACAAATGCAATGAATGCAAAGCAGCCAGAACTAATGTCTCCAGGACGCTGATGAGAAAGACCTGTTTGTGGCTGAACCTGGAAGACTGATCAGCTTTTCACAATGAAAAAACCTGGTGCTGTTTTCTAAGAAATTATACTACATTGTGAAGGTGTCAGCTGAAGAGGGGCCCTAGGTAAACGAAATGGAGTGTTTGAATATTCCTGGAAATTCAGGTAAATGCCAATGGAGAACTTAAAATGATTCAACCAGCACATAGAATTGAATCAGAATCATAGTGGGCTTCTCAGTGCTAACTTTGCTAATGCCGTTCCTCATTAGGTGGGAAGTTCAGATGTGTCCACACACATCCAGGCGCCAGCTGGAGGAGTGAGTGCCCACAGGCTGTGCTCACCAACTGCCCCATCCACTCTACCCAAAAGTGAGGGTGAACTCTGCAGACACAGGCCACCTGTGGGTGCCTCCAGACCGTACGCCACACTCACCTGAGAGGGCCAAGGCTTCGGCAGACCTTATGCTTGGCTCTATGGGGATTCCAGAGGCCTGGGACTCAGGCGGGGCACAAGCATAAAAGGTTCCTGTCACCTGGCAACCTGTATTTGCAAATAAAAGTCAGAATTCGTCCACACATAGGGAGGCCTGCACCAAACCCAGGAATGAAGGGCCGTGGGCTGGCCCTCCAGAGCTGACCACAGGCTCTCTCAACAGGTGAAGACAAGCTGAAAGTCCTGTGGGGGAAACCAAATCTGGAGGAGGAAGGAGCCTTTTCACAGCTTTGGAAGGAAACTTGGAACTCTCCCTCTGTAATCTTTCTTTCTCTTTCTTTTTCTTTCTTCCTTCCTTCCTTCCTTCCTTCCTTCCTTCCTTCCTTCCTTCCTTCCTTCCTTCCTTCCTTCCTTTCTTTCTTTCTTTCTCTCTTTCTCTCTTTCTCTTTCTTTCTTTGCCAATGCCTCCATCACCACACATAGTTACCATTTTTTATGTGTGTGTTGAAAACATTTAAGATCTAATTTCTTAGCAACTTTTAATATCAATCATGCAGTATTGCTAACTATAGTCACCATGCTGTACATTCGATCCCCAGAACATATTCATCTTATAATTGGGAGATTTTACACTTTGACCAACATCCCGCCATAACTGATAAACAAGGAAACTGACACTCAGAGAGATGGAGTGATTCGCCCCTGCTCACACAGCAAGTTCACAGCAGAACTGTGAGCTCAGGTCCACAAGAGTTCTCAGGCCAAAGAGCCCAATTAAAACCTTCACTATTTTTAATGTCACCTAATGCTTCAAAATATGTCTGCCCATTCCATCCTTTTGCCCAGTTCTAGGCACTGTCTTGTTACTGGAATCATTAGTTTAGTAGAGCCATATGCACTGGACATGGGTCTGAATTTCCAAAACAAGTTTAATGTTCACTAATTCCTCCACTGTGACATGGAAAACCAACCTTTGCTGCAAATTATTCCCAAGAAGCTAATAAAACTGAACCATGAGTTCTGTTGTAAACATGCTACTCAACGCAAACCTTAAATATTGGTGCACTACTTCCATACCATAATCCAACAGTGACTGGAGCACAACTAGAGGAGGGGGAACTGACCTAATAGTCCTAGAACATATAAAAGAATCTATATGTTGAACCTCCTCAGGATTTCTATTTAAATAACCAACTCAAGAACTCCAAAATCATGTGTTGTGCTGTATTGAACATATCATTTGAAATTTTCTTTTCACTTAACTAATTAGTGCCTCTGCTGAGAGATCTCATCTTGAAGTCTGGGGAACCCCTACGGGCATGGAAGCACATCTAATCCAGAGTGGTCCCAAACCAGCACTACACACCCTGTGGAAGCTTTTGTTTTTTTTATAATATTTACTCATTCCTTTCTTATTATCACCTCTAATCCCAAGAACGACTACAATGGGCACACCATTGTTTAAGAGAAATACACTAGCTCAGTAATCTCCTGGTGTCCCTGTAGAGGGGGAGGGCTTAGGTACAGCTACAGTAAACCCACTGGACAGACATGTAGACAGAAACAGATCAGCGACATTTTGTGGCCCTCAGCCAACATTAAGGGACAATCCAGGAGGGGAAGATGGCTAAAATCTACTGTTTTTTCCAAAGATTAAAAATAAAACTTAAGATTATTCAACAAGGAGGAAAAATGTTAACCTGTTGAACAGATCATTGGAAAAAACATAGCTAAGCAGTTTGGCGTCTGACACTTCCTATCCTGAGGGGAAGGCTGGGCTTTGGAGCTAGGAGATCTGAAGCGCGACACCAGCTTCACTCTCCCAGAGCTCGTTTTGTGAGCTCGCCTCTATAAAAATGGAGCCACTTTTAGCTGCTTGAAATGACCTTTGTCAGGTTTAAATAAGATTCACATAAGGTAGTTATAAGAATAGGTCCTGGCACGTGGTGGGGCCCTGTGTTAGTAAACCTTGGCATCCTTCCTCTGAGGACCTTACCATCCCACAGGAGAGAGAAAACTCCTTCCCTGCCTGTGAAGTCTTTCCCAGCAGGCCTGCTAAGGGAAAAAACTTGAGGTCCTGTCCAAAGGACAGATGACGAAAGACCAGGTTTGCTCTGCTGGGTCAGTGGCAGCAACAGGTACCAGCCCCAGCTCAGTCCTTACCATTTTCACAAGCTGGGCCTTGCCAGTGGTGGCTTCGCGGTCCAAACGTCACAGGACATTGATACGGGATTTCAGGATGGGGCTGGTCAGGGACGTACTCCCTCCAGCTTCGGTCGTGGGGTGGCATCATGTAGTTATGAACCTGCTAAAAAGATGAAAGCAACCAGATCAGTAAAGACAGTTTGTTGGCCCTGGGAAATGGGAGCAGATTCTTTCATATCCTCCCAAACTCCTCAGGCAATCTATTCATTGGCTGCAGCCCAATCATTTTATCATCTGAAAGTCTCTGGAGTGAATGGTTCATCACTCTAGGTGAAAAATAGCCATAAAGAATCAAAATAGGCACAATGGAGACAGTGTTGTAAAGTAATGATTTATGTAAAGCTTCATCATATGGTTAAACCTGGCACCAAAAGTACTCTGAGGAAATTAGCCTTCTTTTACCCACCAAAGTGAATACAACAGAGCTGTAATTCACATCAGAAAAGTCTAAAGAGATCAGCTGCCCTGTGGTTTCACATGATATAAAGTACGACATCCACACTCTTCAACTTCCACAATAGCTCTGTTTCCCAGAAGGTTTTAGAATCAGTAGGAGAAGTCTATACCAACAGGCAGACACGCCAACCGCTCCCCTACTTAAAACCAACACTGATAGCAACCCCAGGTTGAAAGTGGAACACTCACTCAATGACCAGGGATTTGGTTTGGTTGTTTGACTAAGAACAAGAACATTTTTGTTGTTTGTATTTGTGTATTTTTTCCCAGCCTTCCCTTCTAGAAGCCCTTCTACCATACCTGAGCTGGGAGTGAGGTGTAAGCCGTCGTCATGGTGTAGGGGTGGCTCATGGTCATCTGTGGGTCCTCTAGGGTGAGCTGCTTTGCTCCTATGTGTGTTTGCAAAAGGGAAATGGCATAGTGAGAAAAAGGAACTGATATAACTAAGCATCAAATCTTAGAAAAATATCTGAGGATTTAATTCTTAGAATGCATAATAGTGTTGACAAATAAGACATTTTTTCCAGCAATTCCCTCGGGCAATTATTTGTTCATTCTATTAAGCTGATTTCTACAAAGTCCTGCTGTGTGTGAATGCACCTGTGTGTGACAGAAAGGGCCCCACCAGCAAAATTTCTGCAAATAAAGTCACCTATGGGGTTTGTTTAAAAATGCAGATTCCTGGGCTCTACTCTGACACAATGTCAGAATCTTGGAAAGAGGGAATCTGAATTTTAATAAGCAGCCCAGCTGACCATAGCACACTTTAAAAGTTGACATTTTCATTTCTATGAATAGTAGCAATATGTGGATGAATTTGTGCTTCCCTTCTATAAAAAGTTAATCATGAAAGACTGATAGATAAGCAAAGCTTTGAACAAGTTTTCCATTTTTTGTTGGGGAATTGGGCCCATAACTTAGTAGAATTAACTGGAAAACACACACATGCACACACACACATGTGCACACAAGCAGGTGGAATCTGAGAAAGTATCCTACACTAATACCACAAGAATTTCAATTAATGACCCAGAGAACTTGGACAGTGAGCCTCCTGGGTCTGAACATGAGGCAGATGGCAGGCAGGCTATGAAAAAACAAAAACAGAAAAGTGAGCTTCAGAATGAAGTTAAGGTGTTACAAGCGTCTGACTGTCAGCATTCTGGGGCCCCCAGTCAGGAAGTCCCACCTTTTTTGGCTCCCTCAGGAACAATCCTGTATACTTTGTAGGGGTCTGAGATGTCCAGCTGGCTTCTCTCAACCAGTTCCTCAAAATCATTGCTCTTGTTCAAAGCACACCGTAAGCGTGTCTTCCAGGTGGGAGGGTCTGGCTTGTCGATGCCTTCTCTGAATTTCCCTTTAAACAGTGCCCAAGCCTGGTGAGAAAGAATAGGGAAAAGGTTAAAATACAGATCTTTTAAAAAAGAATCTGGGAATTGTATTTCTAAAGAAAGGAATGATGCTTCAGTGCTTCAAATTCACACTGTCACTCAAAATGTAGGACAAACACCAGTTACCTTCCATGTATAGTACTGGTCTCTGTCATTGCTGAGTTGAAGACAGGTGGTTTGAATAGCCTCTCAGTATTCGTGAAAGGTGGGTAAGATGTAATGGAGCCCTGGAGAAGGACCTACTCACCCAGTTTCTGAAGCTCAGTTGATAGTAACTAGGGACAGGGCTGTGGGATGAGTTTCTCCCACGGAGCACATCGGGTTTGTCAGACAGTCTGAGGTGTTCTGAGAGCAAATTCCCTGAGGAAGTCCCCTAGCCTGCTCTGCCCACCAGCCTGGGGCTGGGCCCTAATGCTCAGTTCACTGAGTAAACTCCTCTCCGGGAAACAGTCATGAGGGAAGCACACACACAGACAGAAAGATCCAGAGAGAGGCTCAGAACAGAGATCCTTGAGGGAGAGGGATAGAGGAGGAGAAAGAGAAAGAGAGAAACCCAAAAGGCTGGGGGACGGGGGTGGGGTTGGTGAGAGAGAGGGAAACCTAGAGAAAATTCCAGAGAGAGACTTGGAAACAGGGAGTCAGACAAACAGAAGCGGAGAGATAGAGAGGGAGAAACACGGATGGAAGGGCCCAAAGAGAGGTGGAAGGAGAGAGAGCCTGCACCAGAGACATTGAACCGAAGGGAACAAATATTCAGAGAGAGAGAGACAAATAGTGAAACATAGGGAAACAGAGTGAAAGAGACAGAAAAACAGACTCCAGCATGCCCATGGGGGCTCACAGAGACAGAGAGATGAAGAGAGACAAAATTTCATCAGAGGAGGCAAGGAAGGATCCAGAGGTACAGATGGAGGCTCAGTGGAAACAGAGAAATCCACAAAAATACAACCAGGCACTCAAGCCAGTGTCCTGAATGGGTGACCTGCCCTGATCAAGCCAGCAGGTCCTCCCCTGCTGCTGGAGGTTTCTGGCTCCCTGGGCGCTGCTCACACCACATGTTCGGGATCGGGACCTGGTCCTCTCTGCTTTTGAAATCACTAGAGCAGCTGAAACTTCCTGACTCTCAGGGCTTCGGTCCTTAGACACCTGATGCTCCCTGGCCGCCAGGCCCGCCCAGTCAGGACCACCCTTCCCAGTCGGTCCTGCGCCTGTAACCTCCCCTCTGAGAACCACCGGGTGGGAGCACTGAGCGCGGACTGGGCTCACCGCAGAGTGGATTCGGGACCCATTGGGCTCTCTGGGGCCCTCCCCCATCCAGACCGCGGGCTCCCCACGTGTGTGTAACCTTGAAGAGGGCAGCGTCCTCCTCGCGGTTGTAGTCCTGCTTGCCCGCGTGCTTCCAGGGGATGCGGAAGATGCTCTTCTCCTCGTTCTCCCACACCAGCCCTGGGTACTTGCCGCTGTCGATCTGGTCGATCAGCCACTGGCGGAGCTTCCCGTTGCCGCAGCTCACAGAGCTCATGCCGAACTCTCCACCTCGGCTGCCACCACCCTCCAGGTTCATGCCCAGCACGCCGACTGCCGCCCTCTCGCGCCCAGGATCTGCCTCCAGCACTCACTCTGCGCTGCAGGGGAGAGGAAGGCCGCCCTTCAGCACCGCGGCGCAGCGCTCAGGTACCCGGACCCAAACCGCCCCAGCAATGGCCACGAGGCCGGAGTCTCGAGGCGGAGAGGCGCGCGCTAAGCAGTGTCATCAGAGTTCACGGAGACAGGACACCTGCTCAGCTGGCCCGGTTCGTCCCCTCGGCGTGCACAGTCCTGTCTCCTCCCGAGCGCGCCCTCCGCGGAATCTATTTTCCTAACCCATTCTCTAGATTCTCCGTTCTTGTTACACACTCCACAGCCCAGACACACAACTCTAGCCTTTGTGCATACTCATCGAGCCGCCACCCTTCTTGGCAGTCCGTTTGCACACTCACTCGTAGCTCCTGCTCCTCTTGACCATCCCGAATCTAATGTCAGTCCATTTCCCCCTCACAGTTTCCACTCTTGCCTGCTCCCCATTCCACACTCCTTTGGTGACCCTTGCGCGCCAATGCTGCACGCGGGCTGGCCTGCAGTTAGGTCGTTCCAGGTGCTCGGCACCCAGCAACTCGTCTCCGGGACTTCTCCCTTACCAGAACTCTTTGTCTCAAGAATAGCCCTGAGCCCTCGCCAGGGAGCAAGGGTCAAGTAGGCTCTGAGGGCAGCAAACGGCCGTGACCTGGCCCTTGGCAAGGAGCGCAGCTAAGTAGCGGGAGATGCTGATGGCGCGTGCAGTGTCCCCTGGACCCTGGGGGCCCGCGAAGGAGAGCGGCAGTGGAGAGGGCGCGGGAGCCGGGCGGACTGGAGCTGGGGCAGCAGAGCGCGGGCCCCGGGTGCCCCAAATTTGGCGCTCCCCCTCCTCCAACACCAGCCAGGGAAACACGCGCCGGAGGCCGCGGTGGTTTCGGACCCTTACGAAGGAGCAGAAGGGGCCTCAGAAGTAAAGGGCTCTCCCCTGCGGGGAAGACTGCCGCCCCGTGTGGGTGCCTTCGACGGCCCCTCCTGAGGACCTAGCAATCTTGGTCTCCCATCTGGTCCAGCGGGTGCCTCCGCCCTGTCCCGGCCGGCGCTGGGCCGCCCCGAACAGTGGTGGGGACACGGGAGCGGGTGAGCCGGTGCAGATGCTCTGGCAGTGCCCCGGGGGCCCTCCACAGAGCCCGCACACAAGCCTTGGGCCCTGAGCGCTCAGGGTGGGGGTCCGGACTCCCCAAGGGGAGCGTGCTTTCTCCCGGCTCCGAAGCGGGGGTCCCTGGTGCTGCCTCTGAGACTGTCCCAGGGACCTCTGGCCTCTCGCTCAGGGTTCTCTGTCGTGCCAGCCTCACATCTGTGCTCCAGCCCGACCCCAGGTCTTACCTTGCCCCAAACTCGGAGCCGAGGGCAGCAGTGTGTCCCAAGTTCAAGTCTGAAACTAAGACTCCGAGGTGAGAAAGAGGAACTTTAAGAGCTTAAAAGCCGCGCTGGGGCGGAGCCTAGGTCGGGGCGGGGCTGACTGTGCCGGAGAGGGGCGGGCCGGGAGCCGGCGAGCCGAGCGCAGGGGCTGGCCGGCGAGTCTGCGGCCAAGGGTTCGGGGCGCCAGCACGCGAGGGTCGGTCGCGGGTCGGCTGGGCGCGCCGGCGCCCTCCTCCGCCCTCTGCGCGTTACTTGAGCTGGACACGCGCGGCCTCGACGACCCTCATTCGCGGTGGTTTCCTGCGAGAGGCAAGGCGCGAAATGGGGACCTCGCTTCTGCCCCGGGACCTGCGGGAGGCCGGTCGATAACTAATAACACCCAAACGACTGCTACGCGGTTAGGGCGGGAAGTGGGGGATGTGTAGGAGCGGGAATCTGGTGCGAAGGGGCCTTTGAGTGCAGAGCACGGAACCAAAGACCGAGGGATTGTCCGTATTGAAGAACTGTGGGTGGGTGGGAGGCATCCTTAGTCCCGCCGCTGTCCTCAAGAACTCTGCCCCTCTGCCGTGTATAGAGAAGAGAGCACTCATTAAAAAGAAAGAAAAAGGAAATGGCCTAGATCCCTTGAACTATAAACTGTGGTTCAAATACTGTCTGCACGTTTGAAATGCTCATACTTTGGCATCTCTCAAACTGGTGGACTGAAGTGTCTCAGAAGGCAATGGATAGCCCTCAAAGCTTCAGTTACAGCTACACGGAGGTGAGGGAGGGACCCTGAATCCCTCTCCAAGTGAGTATTTGCTTCTGGACTTCAGTTGGTCTTAAAATGACACCTCAACCTAGTAGGAAGCAATTTACTAGTGGAGTATAAATGTCCAGAATAAGAATAATTTTTAAGTGGGCCAGAAATTTTACTTAATTTTCCAAGATGTCCTTAATACAAAAATTAATTCCCTGAACATCTGCCCACTAAATTTTCACCACAGCATTCTGGATACCCTGAGCATGTTTATTTACTTAGTAATTTCAGGTAAACTGTCAGCTCACCAGTTTCTATATGATTTTAGACCACCATCACCCCAGGTCAACTCACAACTTTTGAAAAGCTTTTGATTTCACTTATTTCTCAGTTTTTCTTTGAATCTCATACTTTGGGTCAATGTCTCCTGCCTCTCCCCCCCCACAAAAAAAGTTTAGTCTAGAAAAAAACAGGCAGTGAGACATAGATTAGGTACACTTTTCCTAAAACGCATGGACTTTCTCAGAAATTAACAGGATGACATATTTTTATTCACCCAAGTAAATTTTCCATTATCAGAATCTATGTAATAAACAACAGGGTTTTGTTCAAAGAAAATTCTGGTCACGACTGGTTCTTCCTTTCTTGCCCTTTTACAGGTTCATTCATTCAACAAACACGTTTGGAGCACCTGCCGCGTGTCAGGGACTGCTCTAGGAACTTGGGATGTTTCAGTGCACGAAGCCCAGCACGCTGTCTTTGAGTTGCATTACATTTTAGTCAGTGAGTTTCTTTTCCTCCAAGTGTTCACAAACAACAGACAGAAGAAGGTTGCTAAGAACAAAAATGGCAAACGAGAGCTTTTCATGCTTTCGTACATTTGTCCTCTGTCCCAGGTTTCGTTAGTTTCGACATTTTTCTCACTCATCTACTTTTAGAAGTTCAAAACAACAGTCATTGTATGAAACTTTCTGAGACCTCGCCAGTCTTCCTTGTGTGATCGCTAATCTTCAACGCCATCTTCTGGTTTACTCATTTGTCATATTGCTCTACTCCAAGTGATTTTTTTTTTTATGATGAGGTGAGTGCAAGCAATAATACATTCTAATCATTGAAAGTCTTGATGTCCTCATCACCAGTGGGGAAGGGGAGGGAGTGAATAAGTGTGCACAGCCAGTTGCTCACCAAACACTTGTATATCTAGTCATAGTTAAAACAAAAATGACAAAAGTTTCTTAAGTTTACCCAGCCCCCACACACTGCAGAAAATCAGTTTTCTTCAGTGAAGGACTAGACATTTATCTCCAAATGTCACAACTTGTTGAAAAGTGGAAACAAACAGGAAGTCAGTAAACTGAAAGTCTATTCCAAACCAAGGCTGCTCCCGTTCTGTGAGAAGATTGCTTATCTCAGTGAACTGTCCCAATGCTGAAGTGCTGCCGCACAGGCAGCCCAGCCTCCGTGGAGTAGTCCAGTGTCCTGGCCACATTTATCATGGAGACTACACGCTGAGTTTACTTAACTCGATATTTTAAAACTTAATCTTCTAAAGTTACTCATTCAGATACAAGAAAAATATTTTAGAAAAACTCACACTAGACACAAAAAATAAATGATAAAACCTTGTTTGGGATAAAACTGTTTTCCCACTAATTTCATCCTTTAAAGGGGTGTGGGGGCTACAATTTTTTTTAATCGTCACCCAAGAACACACCTATTGACTTTAGAGAGAGAGGAAGGGAGGGGGAGAGAGAGGGAGAGAAACATCCTTGGGAGAAACATCGACTGTCTTGACCTGGACTGAACCTGCCACCTGGGCATGGGCCCCAACCAGCTTGCGGGCTGCACGCTCCAGCCAGCTAAGCCACACCGGCCAGGGCATGATAAAACCAATGCAACTGTATCCTTGGAAAGTCTAGACGACAATCCTTTTTTAATTACCTGCAAGAAACTGGGAAAATACTAAAAATATTTTGTTGTTATAATGTAGTTCATATAGGATAAATATCTCCTCTACTGCTCTCTGGCTATATAAATATGCAATGTTAATTATTCCCATTGACCATGGCTTCTCATATGGTGGTATTATTATACTATTCATGTATTATTGTATTGTTACAGAAATAGTAATATGACTATGCAATATACAATACTATACTGTGTGCTATAGTAACACAGTAATGTAGTACCAGTATAGTAAGTACCAGTATACTATAGTAATGTATATTATATAGTGTTATATAGCATTATAGTATTATTACTGTAACATCAGTATTGTTGATGTATTACTGATACAGTATTATTGATATTATTGATATAGGATTATTGGAAATTAAATGCTTGGGTAGGAGAATCAGCTAGACCTGGTTCAAATCTGTGAGATCATGGATGACCTATTTATCCAAAGTCTTACCTTCCCATGTACAATGAAGGCAATGGCTTTCTTATATCCTGTTGTGCTGTGATGATGAAATGATGCTTAGCACAATGCCCGGCACATTCCAGTGTTCAACAAATCAGGACTGATACCATTATTTTGTGGTTCAACATTTAGGGAAGTTTCATAGACTTTATCTCATTTGATCTCTCACCCAAAAATGCCTGGTGGGCAGGGCAGGCATTATTCAGCTTGACTCTACAGATAAGGAAAGAGACCAAAGATGTCCACTGAGGTCCAACTGTCTTGCCCAAGGACACATTTGGCCAACTGTTCTTTCTCTTGGTCTATAGGTATTTGGCTGACTGTTGCATTCATATCTCAGAATCAGCCTCTGAGTGCAGGCCTGTCAGTCTGAAGAGGGCCCTTTCATTCCACTCTGGCGCTCCTTGGTTAAGTCAATGTGGGTAAGATGAGATGCAGTCTTCCTGACCTCATTCTCCTCGTCTGTGACATGCAAGTTGGCAGCAGGTAGCCACTGAACCTTCTTTCAACCCTAAATCATTGTTTTCTTCTTTCTGCTCTGACTTAGAACCATTAATGGAAGCCCAGTGGCCCTTTTGGTTCGTAAATTCAAAGTATGAAAAGCTGCATTTTTTCAAAGCCACTGAACTAACCACTTGTCTTCACTTCATTCTTCTTCACAAAGCTATGTTCACTTAAGAAAATTGGAGGGAGTGGGTGCTGCTTCTCAACCACCACACTCAAATATCTAACCCTCTGAAAGAGTCCAACCTTGTAAGCTGCTTACACAGGAGAGTTAAGACGAAATGCCCTGGAAATGAAATTATATGTTAAATGATCATACTTCAACCCAGTTTAAAGGAATTGAGTTGGACTTGCTTTGTAAAGTG
>VMDR010010442.1:0-30801 GCA_007922815.1 Macrotus californicus | reverse complement strand
TTTTTTCAAGAGTGGTCCTTGGTCAATTATGTCAAATATCTTTTGCCAAATATCTTTTTCCATAATGTGGCTTATCTTTCTGCTTTTTAAATAATGTCTTTTGATAAAAGGAAGTGTTAATATTTAGTATAACTTAATCTATAATTTAAAAAATGTATAGTTAAGCTAATTCTTTTCTGAATTTTCCTTAGTTTGTATAGTTAACCATTTTAAATCTTTACTTAAATTTTAAAAAATTATTGATTTGAGAGAGAGAGAGAGAGAGAGAGAGAGAGAGAGAGAAAGGGAGAAAGAGAAATATTGATTTATTGTTCCACTTACTTATGCATTCATTGGTTGCTTCTTGTATGTTACCTGACCAGAGATTGAACTTGCAATCTTGGCGTATCAGGATGATGCTCTAACCAAATGAGCTACCTGGCCAGGGCTTAACCTTTACTTTTAAAATCAGAAAAATTATTTTATAGCATTTACATGAGGATAGAAGGAATAATTATGCTGATTACAATGATGATAACCTTCATTGTAGTCCTTTCACATATATTATTGCATAACAATTATTCTATTAGCAAAAGCAGTTTATAGCACTGTAACCCACAAAGACATGAAAAATACGATACTTTTATACGGAATCCATAGGGATGAGCAGGAGTACCTCAGAAAATGTATACTAATTGAGCAGCAAGCAGAATTAATGCGGGTCTTACAGGGACAAGTCCTCTGTTTTTCCTCCCCCTCATCCCCCTTCCTCATTCTCCTTCCTCCCCTTCTTCTTTCTTCCTTTAACTGACCCTGCCACCAACCTCCTCTTTATTTCTCCTTCTTACTTGATTTCTTATTCTAGTTTTTAGTTCTTTTCGTAGTTCTTTTTATCTTTGCCATTTATTGTTTTAGTGGAAGGCATGGGTTTTTATTCCATGCATGAGGACTGGTTTTTTGTTCCTGGGAGGAAAAAGTAATCAGAACTGAATGAAGTTCTTCCTGCAAATTTAACAGTCCTCTGGGTGCTAGGAAACAGCATGAGATGGTGTCAGAGGACCAGGAATAAATGAACGGGCCCAGGGCATAGTGCCTATTCTATGGAGAGACATAGCCTGGCCACTGACCTGGACATATGTGCCCTTCAGAAAGAGAGGTACAGAGATCTATTTATTTTCTTCTCTTCTACCTGCTGTGGGTTCTGTGCATTTTAATTAAACAGATCAGAATTCATGTTGGCCTTGGTGGACAGTACAGCAGCTAACTTGGGGCTATTGGACAATGAGGCAGTGGCCTTGGATTTAGTAGGATTCAGCCTAAATCTCTAGGCTAACAACCAGCAGACCAGGAAACCAGTATTTCCCATTCTGTTTAAAATACAAGAGACATAGGTAAATTAATGGTGAAAAAATTGCCTGGGCCAATTTAATTACTCAACAAAAGACATTTTAGAAAAAACTCCCTGATGTCTATTCCCACTGAGACTGGCAATTATGATACAAACTTCATTGAACTAGCGTTAAAACGAGCTTGAGGACTCCTATGTTCCTTTTTGATAAATATTTATTATTTGGGTCTACACAGGAGGACAATTTTGTTAACATAAAAGACAGGAATTTGGCAAAGCAGAGCGTTGATGCTGAAGAGTGTGAAAGCGGAGAACTGTTTATTCTCTTTTCCTGATGTTAGGTCATAGACGATCCAAGGCCCTTTCAAAGCTCACAGAGAGTCTGGTTTCTGGTTTGCAGTAACTGACACCGAATCTCCTCTGATAGACAATACGGAGAGTAGGCAGGAAGTACAGCAAGCTGGCTCGCTACCATTAACCTGGGGGGTCTCAAGCGTGCCCTAGAGAAGGTGGCTTATCTCTAATGTGTGGACATCAGTATGTTTCATCTCTATACTACTTACGTCATTTCCTTTGGCAAGTGAGCAAGAAGCCTTGATTCTCGAAGCATGCCGATTGTAGAGCGCCAGTGGTGATTCTCCAGCACTGACATGTTCTAGAAAGAAAATGAAAGTAAGTGAGAGAGAAGCTAGATACTGATCTTTCATGCTGAACACAGCTTCACTGAGTCCAGTATTTTCCCTCTTTGATGACAAAGAGGCAGACTGAAAAAGAAACACATAAAACAACCACAGGGCCCATTCTCAAGGCTGCAATGATGAAGGGATAGTGGCCCTTGCTGACCCTATAGCAGAAGACTGAATGAGGGTCTATTTCTAATGTCGTTCACTCCTGCCTCAGCCTGTTTTTGGGTGTGCTTTTTTTAAAAAACATTTATTTATTTATTTACTTATTTTTAGAGAAAGAAGAAGGGAAGGAGAAAGAGAGGGAAAGAAACATGGATGTGAGAGAGAAACTTGAATTGGTTGCCTCCTGTATATACCCTGACCAGGGACCAAACCTGCAACCTAGGCATGTGCCCTGATAGGGAATCGAACTGGTGACCCTTTGTTTTGTGGAACGATGCCCAACCAACTGAGCCACACTGGTCAGGGCTTGGCCCCTGTTTTTAACAGCTTGGTCAGGCAACAATCAATGTAGAAGGAAGAAAGTGAAGTGGATACAAATAGGTACTAATGGATACCACGGGGCTATGGGCACCACAGAAACCAAGATTATCCTAGTCAACCAAGCAGAGTCAGGCCTCACAGCCTCTAGTCTAATCGACGGCGCTGACTGTTGTTTCCCAACACTCATAAGAAACGTTCTCTGTAAACCACCTGGGCAGCCGATGACACACTCAGACTTCTGAGTCCCAGTCCATAAATCCAGTTTTGACTTGGTAGGTTCGTGCTGATTAATTTTTATGTACACTGAAGTTTGAGAGCCGCTGCCATGGAGGCAGCTCTGTCAGTAACTTTTGTGACCTGGCATGTTGGCGTTTAGCCCAGTAGGTCTCAGTTTGAATCTACAGTTGCTTCCTTGTTCAGTTCTGTTGATATTTCTTTCCTTGTAGGAACCTCTACTATGTTCAATCTCTGCTTTGACCTTACTGTTATCTTAAATATGCTGCTTATCTGAACATTAGCTATTTAGATAACGATTCGTTCTTACAATCCAGTGTCCTTTCTAATTAGCAATCATCACGGCCTTACCACTGACTCAGTACATATAGAACGGAATGCTTCTGGCCCCCTGGAAATTGTTTTGCTCTATTTTCTCATTTGTGTATTAATCCTCCATTTTGTTTCAAGAGGGGTTATAAACTTAGAAAAAATACAGGAAGATAGCATCCACTAAAAGTGAGGAGAAACTACATGATTCTGCTTACATGAGGCACCCAGAGGAGTCAGATTCACGGAGACAGAAAGAATGGCGATTGCCCGGGCTCTGGGGGTTATTATTTAATGGGCACAGAGCTGCAGTCCTGCAAGATAAAGAGGGTCCTAGAGAGGGCTGGTGGTGGTGATTGCACAGCAATGTGCATGTACACTGGAAATGGTTAAGATGGCAAATTTTATTGTGATTGGGCCACAATGAAGTGAAAAGGTGAGGGGAAAGAGGCAAAGAGAACAATATGGAAACTACAAGGAGCCTGGAGGGAGACTGAAAACTATTCCCTCATTATGCCCCCTGTCTAGAGCTGAGCCACCCACATAACGCTCCACTTCTTCAGGAAACGAGCAGAGAGAAGCTCTGGGAGTAACACAATCAAGGATCCATTAGGGAAAAACAAGGTTCCAGAACGCTGCCACTATTTTTGGTTCTAAACCCAGATGGCAATGTCTGTCCAGGACTTTGTAGAATTGAGTTTCATGAGGCAGGATTCTTATGCTGACCCTGTGTATATGCTGTTTTACTGCTATTCATTTCTCTCCTTGCCAAGGAGTCATTATTCGTTATTTATCACCTGACCGTGTTGGAACCAGTGATGAGATTTTGCTATTTTTATCAACTGGTCTGTTACCTCCTTTTGGGCATGAGCCACACACAACAAAAGAGAATGTTTATTAGAAGTAACATCCTAGACTAATTTGTTTTGACCATAAAGATTTATGAGAGCAGAGAGTGATAGGTCAGTGTGATGTAACAGATGTTCTATCTTGTGGTGACATTTAATTCAGTAACTCATGAGCGTTCCCTTGCAAGGCTTATTCAAGTAGAGATGGAAATGAGTGTCTTCATGTGAGTTTTTCAAGGGGCTGTAAAACTGTAACAAGCCCTAATGTTAAATGACACCATCGCTCTGATGAGTGGACCAAAAGTGTCTGGAGGATTGCTTTAAGCATTGTTATTTATGCCAGCCTGATTTAAGATCTTCATTAATCATCTTCCCAAAGACAGAAGAAAAGGATACTTGGGAAATTTGCTGGTGGAACCATATTTGGAGATGAATACCAGGGAAATGGAACGAAATTGGGTGGGCCTGGAAGCTGGCACAGAATGAAAGACAATAGAGCACACGATTATAAACACAACCTTTCTGGGAGCAGTCTCTATAAATAAAAGCTTGTTTTGGCTGGAACTGTGTTGGAAGTAGGGGTACTTCATTGGATTCCGGGGAACAAGAAAGAAGGGTCGCATGGGGAGAAGGAACTAACATTTCCAAAGCACCCAGTTTACATGGTCTCACTTAATCTTTACATAACTCTCCACTATTTTTATCATTAACTCACAGGTAATAAAGTTTCAGGTTCCTCTGAGAGGCCACATGGCCAGCGAGTGGCTGAGGGAGGCCTTAAACCAGTTGTCAAGACTGAAGCTTTGCACACACCCCTTGCTGCCTCCCAAGAACTTCCTCTGGGCAGCCACATCTGAGCCTTTGGAAGCCTGCAACTTACACACTGATGAATGCTGGTAGTTATGCTCATTTTCCCAAAGACTATGTACAGTTGCTGCTTTAAAAGCCTACGGTGGATAGTTTTAATCAGATGTTAGTTTCTACACCCACCCTGGAATTTTTCCCTCCAAATTTGGTTTCATTGAGAAAACCCTGTGGTCTGAAGGTAATGAGTTGGGTAGATTTAGACTGTGTTGGGGGAGAAGTCATCCCACAGCCCCTCTCAGCCCTCACCTCCAACATGATGTCACTTATACCCATCCCTTCCTTTCACTTTATTGTTCTTAATGCTCTTTCCTTCAATCCGTCCTCCCTAAATCTGCCAGAATGTGACTTGGTGATCTGACAGAATTTCCTACCATCTCCCTAATCAATGGTTGAAGTATAAACTAATATTTTTTGAGTGTTAATATTATGCCAGGTGCTATGGCAGGCACAGAGGATCCACCGGTTAGTAAGACAAAGTTGCTGCCCTGGGGAGCTCCCCTAACTTCGCCATGTCATGCCATCGGCTCATCTGCATCTCTGCTCCAAGCCCCACAGTAGTTCTCTATCCCATAAATGAAGCCCAGCTCCTTGGCTCAGCATTCAGGGCTCTCTGAAAATTGTCCCAACTACTATTTTGTTTCTGTATATTTGAAAAACAATACTTACCTTTCCTTTCCTACGTAGCTCTTACAGTCCAGATAAGTGACACCATATTAATAAGACTATAATTTATTATTGATAGAATCAAAGTGAATGGACTTTGGTCAGTTCTGGCCTCCCAAGGTGGTTTTTATTTTAAACCTCAAAAAACCTCTTTCTCTATGTTTACCTGTTAAACTACCACCTGTTTTTCAAAGTCCACTTCAAATACGCCATCCATAAAGCCATCTGGAAATCATTCCAGTCAGAGCCAAACTCGGTGTCCTCCGAGTTCTATAGCTCTTTCTTTTGGCACGCCGCAAGTCCCGAGCCCTGCTGGACTTAGTCCCACTGATGTGTACAAGAGGTGCTGATGCACTTCCCTTTCTTCTTACTAAATTTTAAGCTACATGCGAGTAGGAAGCCTGCCTTGTTCCTTTGTATTCACTGAACTTCAGGCCTTGCACAGAGAAAGCGTGTTCTTTTAATTTGCAAATTAAGTTACTGAACAAAGGACTTGATTTCATTCAATAAATATATTGCATATGCTCCAGGCACTGTAACATGTGCTTGAAATACATCAGTGAACAAAACAGACAAGGAACTAGTGGTGGCAGGGATGGGGAGAGACAGACAATAAACAATAAACATAATAAATGCTTTAATCCTGGGGAAAAATTGTATAGCATCTCGGAAGACAGTAAATACATGGACTGAAGGAAAAGAAGAGCAGAATAGTGGGAATTTGAGAGTCTTTGATAAGGTAGTTGAGGTAAGAGGTGTGATTTGAAAAAAGACTTGAAGGTAGGAGGGAGCTAACCATGATGATATCTGAGGAAGAGTGTTTCCGAGGAAATAGCTGGAGTGAAGACCCAGGGTGGGGGGCTGGTGGGGCGGGGGAGGGGGGATGTGGGCAACAGCCCTGAGGTCAATGTACAGAATAAGAGGGGAAGTATCAGGACAAGAAGTTAGAGAACCAATGAGAGACCAGGTCATATATGGTCTTCTGGCAATTTTAATGATTTTGACTTTTCCTCTGGGAGAAATAAGGAGTCACTGCAGGAGTTTGAGAAGAATGAAATTACACGACTTACAATTTAAATAAGGTCAGCTTTGGCTGCTATGTTGAAAGCAGACTTTGGTAGGGGAAAGGGTTGAAGCAGGTATAGAAGGCTGTTTGGGGGTGACAGCAGTCAGCCAGGCAACAGGTGACAGAGGCTTAGACAGGAAGGGGGCAGTGGTGAGAGTGGTTGGTTTCTGGATCTGCAAGACTTCAGTGTCTGGACTGAGCAAGTGGCAGGGTGGCAGGACTATCACCTGTGATGGGAAGGCTGCGGATGGAGCAGGGTTAGAGGACTTTAGTGCTGACCATGTTGAGTTTGAGATATCGATTAGGCACGTGGACATCAAATACCCAAAGTAGTAACAACAAGAAAAGGCAAATGAAATAGTCACACAAGTGTGGTAGTAATCGTGGTTCAGAGGGAGAAGGTCACATAAAGGGAAAGGTTGAGCTGATAAATCATTTTGAATGTCTCAGGTTTAAGATCAAGCATGAGGTACTGTAGAGACTCCTGTGTGTTATCCCCTAAATCCGTTTTCCTTTCCCACTTATTCACAGAACCTCAGTTTTTTGGTGGTCTCATGGCTGTCTAGTATAAAGAGAACATTTCCCAGCCTCCTTTACAATTAGGTGCAATCATTTGGCTAAATTCTGACCCATTACATGTAAGCAGAAATGTAGTGTGGGATTTCCAGGAAGATTGTTGAAAAGGACCTGACTCATCGGGGAGAGGCCTTTTTTTTTTCTGTAGTGTCCCACTGTTTGGAACTCAGCAGGAATGGCTAGAGCACCAGCAGCTGTCTTGGGCAATGAAGACAAGTGTCACACCCTAGTGATGGCAGGTGGTAGAACTTGAAGGATCGTTGGTCCCTCATCCTTAATTTTGTGAGGCTACCATGCCTTCGCAGGACTGCCAACCTCCAAACTTCTTTTATGAAGGATAGAAATAAATTTCCCTCCTTGTTCAAGTCACTAACACACCAAGTTATTTAAAGTTATTTTGTCTTCCATAGCATTCTGAAAAAGTTAATGAAAAAAACTTAATGTCTTGATCTATAATAGCGCTTAGTTTTTTTTATAAGAATGATAGTAAAGAATTTTATAATTTCAAAAAAGAGCGAGGAGAAATAAACTTAAAGTCAAAAGATAGGTATGAGTGCAAGCTCGCTCACAACATGCATGTGCACACACTTCTTTTTTCTGAGATAAGCCATTAGCCACTTGTTAGGAAAGACTCTCCTGGGGCTCCAAACAGAACTGACAACTTCCTCTTCTAGCTCCACTGCCCCAACTCAAGCCTCTGCTCCAGCACACAAAACACCGTGTAACAACTTTGTCCACTGGCTTTGCTCTTGTGCCAGTGATCTTCACAGGTTTGTTCATTTAGTCTTGAAAATAGTTTTGAAAAACTATGCTCTCTCCATACTTTTAGAATTGATATGCAAAATCACAAATTTCAGTGGTAACAAAAGATGTAATGTCTGGTGCATTTGTGAATATCATATTTTAATATAAAGTCCTCACAACACTCTTTGATGTATTACATGTATCTAATGGCATTTAATGCCCATTTATCACCCAGTGGAAAAAACACATGGAACATTTATTCGTTAAGTCAGAAATTTAAAATTGATTCTTTTCTCCCTAGAACTTAGATGTCCATTCTATTTCCCCATAGAATTTTATTTCATGTAGCATAATACATTTTATGTATGACATTCTTTTATTGTCACCCTATCATATTTCTCTGCAACAAAAATAAATATATACATTAAAATTTTAACTTAACAAATTTTCCTAACCTCAGTCTCTAAGTAGTCAATGTTTTCAAGCTTGAGTTTACAGTGCAATGGTTATTAGTAACTGATCAAAATATACGTATATTACACATTTAAAAAAAAATAATTTGCTTAAGGATAAAAATTTATTGGAGACGAACCTATTTATGAGATGTCTGGGAGAGTTATAGTTCCTCAATAATAGGAGACTTCCTTTAATATTTTCTGCTGTTCCTTTGGCATTTTTCACACTGAGGCAGTCCACGACATTGGCACAATTGGAGTGCCATGCAATGCGTGAGAGTTCTGTCTTCGTTTTGTGAAGTGGAAGCAGGCCGGTTGTGAAAGAGGACTGGAGAAGCAGACCTGGCTTGACTGCCCTGCCAGCACTTGCCAGGCAGGTCAGTTTAAGGGCCTGAACGTGGATTCGTTATCAGTATTCACACCCACGTGCCCCTGGGAAAGTCTCGGGGTAGCCCCACGGGCAAACACGCGCATCTGAGAACTGTGCCACGCATGATTGCTACTGAGAACAGGGAGCATATCTTATTCATCTTTGTGCCCCAGCATGTGGCACAGTGCCACTTAAAAAGTAAATATTTGTTGAGTGGATACTGAATAATTAATTTCCAAAACCTAAAAGTTCAGTAGCTGCACAAGTTTAAGTAACAGCTAACAGAAAAAGAGTCCTGTTAAATTTTTGGTTAATAGCCAACAGAAGCCAGACTTGGGGTCTTCTGTTGTGAAATAATTACAGCACTAAGCTCTCTCCTGCTACTCATCCACAGACAGGATCAGTTAAACGACTCCAGAACTAACATATATCAGATAGAATTTGCCAATTACAAGATAAAAAGAAAAGTCATTCCAAGGAATTTTTCAATGAACGCTTCTCATTCTTCATGGTGTAGGGTAGCAAGAATGTAATGATCACTTAAAGAAAAGAAGGCTTTTAGGACAAAGAGACGTCTGAGATGAGATCAACAGGATAAGTAAGTTTGAGAAAAGTCAGAGAGTTCAGGCAATGTAGAGGAAATAGATTTCATTAGAATAGACATGTGTTGAAGGCCTGTAAGCAAGAGGGACATTATATCTTCCTTCCTGTTTCTCAGTCATTGAAAACAGTCACTTTCTAATATACTACACATTTTACTTAGTTACTCTCTGTTTCTCCTGGTAGAAAGTGGGGATTTTTACTTATTTTGTTCATCTCCTTCATTTCCAGCACCTGGCATGTATTAAGCACTCAGTGAATATTTGTTGAATGAATAAAGGAATGAGTGATCGGTTTGGGACTTGGAAAGTAGTTCAGACTGGATGATACATAGATGCCTCATTGAGTAATGATGGGAAGTGAAACTGGAAGGTGTAGCAGGGTCAGATCATAGCAGGACTTGTACAGTGTTAAGACATTTGGACTTAAGCCTGAGGGCAATGGGTTTTTGAGCAGGCATCTATGGGTCAGATTTGAGTTTCTGCAGAGGAAAGGTTGGAGCTGGGCCATCCTGAATGTAGACAAGACAAGAAAGATATCGGGCTCCTGCTCCAGGGGAGTGGCTGGGTGAGCAGGCTGGGACCTACTGGTGTTTCCTAGGGAACAGCCAGTTAACTGAGCCCCACTCACAGTGGGGTGGCTTTGCTCCTGCAGGCTCATCTGGTTTTCACAGTAGCTCAAAGAACAATATCAGTAAAAGGTAGATGTGAAATAAAGAAGAAAATTGTCAGAAATGCCCATGGATATCTGAACAGAGGTTGAGATAATACATTTTACTATCTGTTGAAATCCGAGCACTGTTTTGGAATCCCACTCTGGGTGCCACATCTATCTACCTTTAAGAGCATCAGCTCAGCAATTTCCCATTATCCCAATGACATTTGTTCTAGTGTTGCCACCTCTTCAGACTTGCAGTTTTAAGAAATCTTTATCTTGAGTTGAAAGAGTATATATCTGCCTTCGTGTCGAAAAAACCCTATTAGCATTTTAATTTGGAAAAAATGAAACCCTTAAAAACCCTACAGCAAAACCTTTATTTTCCTTTGTGTCTGAATTATGAAGTACTATCCACCCTAAGAACGAAAACAACACTTTTGTTCTGAATAACAACACATCTGGCATTCAATAAGCAATGAACACAGGGTTTCAAATTAAATCAAGAATCTATTTGTCAAAGAGACTCTGGCAGAGCAGATTTGCTGTCATATGAGGCAGCTTTAAACTGTTGGTTCCCTTCTCCCCCATAATGGACATTTTCTTGTATTTAAATACTCAGGATGATGTTTGATAAACTGAGCCTGGTGTACAACAGGAGTCAGAGTTAATTCATCTTTTAAACCAGAGTCTTTTAGACCAGGAACATAGTGTAGTCTGTGTTTTTGTTTTTAATTGCTTATGAAAGAGAGAAGCAAGACCCTAGCAGATACTGAAGGGGCTGAGTTCTTCCCTAACAAGCCAAGTGGTCTCCCTGCTTAGGCTGCAAGAGTCCCGGCTTAGGAGGTCTCAGATGAACTCAAGCTCCTTAAGGCCTAAACAAGACCTTGGCCTTTGAAGAAACGACAGCACTACCATGTCTGCTCCCTGTTTGAAGATACCTTTGTTCTATCTACACCTGTCCACATCACTGCTCCGAAAGCTAGGAGCCTGGACATCCATCACTGTCCAAGGGGCAGAGCTGTGTTCAGGTGAGGGCCACGGACATGCCACATACCAGCCACTTCACTGTCAACAGCAGACACTTTAAGAAGCAGAAAATCAAATTTGAGCCTCCTTTTTACAGTTTTCACACTGCTTGCCCCAAACAGCTTTCCCATTGCTGAAACTGTGAGGCTGTGTATGATCTCTGCAGTTGTTTGCTTGAGTAGAGGTCATAGGGCCATGTGGAAAGAACATTTCTCTGGGTTCTGTCAACTTCATATTTATGGTTCTGAGTCATTAGAATAAAAAGTGATTAAAAATGTTGTCCTTTCTCTAAGTGTTTGTGATTAAGTGACTAAGAAAAAAGATTATAAACTTCTGCAAGATGGTATAAAATGTAATAAATATGTCTTTTTTAAATATATTTTATTGATTATGCTATTACAGCTGTCCCATTTTTCCCCTTTTATTCTCCTCTGCCCTGCACACCCCTTCCCACCCATATTCCCCCTCTTTAGTTAATGTCCATGGGTCATATATATAAGTTCTTTGGCTTCTACATTTCCTATACTATTCTTAACTTCCCCCTATCTTCTACCTGCCATTTATGCTTCTTATTCCCTGTACCTTTTCCCCCTCTCTCCCCACCCACTCCCCTGATGATAACCCTCCGTGTGATTTCCATTTCTGTGATTCTGTTCCTGTTCTAGTTGTTTGCTTAGTTTGTTTTTGTTTTTGTTTTAGGTTCAGTCATTAATAACTGTGAGTTTGCTGTCATTTTACTGTTCCTATTTTTGATCTTCTTTTTCTTAGATAAGTCCCTTTAACATTCCCTATAATAAGGGCTTGGTGATGATGAACTCCTTGAACTTGACCTTATCTGGGAAACACTTTATCTGCCCTTCCATTCTAAATGATAGCTTTGCTGGATAGAGTCATCTTGGATGTAGGTCCTTGTCTTTCATGACTTAGAATACTTCTTGCCAGCCCCTTCTTGACTGCAAGGTTTCTTTTGAGAAATCAGCTGACAGTTTTATGGGCACTCCTTTGTAGGCTACTGTCTCCTTTTCTCTTGCTGCTTTTAAGATTCTCTCTTTATCTCTTATCTTGGGTAATGTAATTATGATGTGCCTTGGTGTGTTCCTCCTTGGGTCCCACTTCTTTGGGACTCTCTGAGCTTCCTGGACTCCCTGGAAGTCTATTTCCTTTGCCAGATTGAGAAAGTTCTCCTTTATTATTTGTTCAAATAAGTTTTCAATTTCTTTCTGTTCCTCTTCTCCTTCTGGCATCCCTATGATTTGGATATTGGAACATTTAAAGACATCCTGGAGGTTCCTAAGCCTCTCCTCATTTTTTTGAATTCTTGTTTCTTCATTGTGTTCTGGTTGAATGTTTCTTTCTTTCTTCTGTTCCACACTGTTGATTTGAGACCCTGTTTCCTTCCTGTCACTGTTGGTTCCCTGTACATTTTCCTTTATTTCACTTAGTGTAGCCTTCATTTGTTCATCTAATTTGCGACCCTGTTCAACCAAGTCTGTAAGCATCCTGACTACCAGTGTTTTGAACTGGGCATCTGATAGGTTGGCTATCTCTTCATTGCTTAGTTGTATTTTTTTTTCTGGAGCTTTGATCTGTTCTTTCATTTTGGCCATTTTTGTTGTCTTGGCATGCCTGTTACATAGTAAGGGGCAGAGTCTTAGGTGTTCACCAGGGCGGGGCAGCCACATCGCTGCATAGTGACGCTGTTTGTGGGGGAGCGTCAGAGAGGGTACAATGCCGCTTACTCCACTCTCCAATGGTTTTCAATCACTTCCCCCGCTACACACAATCAAATTGGGCCCTTCTGGTGCTGATTTCCAGGTGGGTGGGCTTCTGTACGTTCTAGGACCCTGTAGGTCTCTCTAACGAGCTCTCCTGTGAGGCTGGGAGTTTGTCTCGCTGCCGCTGCCTCATCCCCCACAGGAGTTTTCAGTCAGAGGCCCTGAGGCTTTATTTCCCCATGCAGGAACTCTGGGTTGCGTGGTGTATCTAGGTCTCCAGTTGTTCCTCCTGGTTTATCTGTATGTGGGTGTGGGAAGACCTGGTCCACCAGCAGCCACCTCGCCCGATCCACCAGCCGCACCTTGCCTACCCTGGTCTGCCAGCTTCTGCCTTGCTGAGAGTCCTCTCCACCTGGGTGCCCGTCTCCGCCTCTCCTACCAGTCTGGATGAATGTTTCTTCTTTAACTCCTTGGTTGTTGGACTTCCATACAGTTCGATTTTCTGTCAGTTCTGGTTGTTTTTTGTTTTAAAATTTGTTGTTGTCCTTCTTTTGGTTGTGTGAGGAGGCACAGTGTGTCTACCTATGCCTCCATCTTGGTCGGAAGTCCCATAAATATAATGTCTTATACAGCAATTAATTATTAATTATTTTATGCATTAAGTTGCTCTGCTGCTGGTTAAATATAGTTGGACTCTATCAAAAGGAATTAAATTTTAAACTGAACTGAAAATTATTTATTTTACAATGGTAATAACCAATGTGGTATCTGATTTGATGCTTACTCTGCCCAGTTGCTGAGCCCACGTGGGGGGTGGGTTTGGAGAGTAGAGGGACAGAGGATAAATTTGGGGTTCTGTCTTTCACATGCTCTTTTCTCTCTCCACCCGCTATGGACAGCTGGGCCGTTTCCAGTCTGATGAGAGATGTGCCATGTGGAAGTGCCTTGATCGCCTTCATGTTGAACTTGGGTTGGCAGTTCAGCTGGTGAGTCCAGCTCAGACAGCTGACCAGGGGAGAGAGCCCCCTGGCCCAGCTGCCCTGGCTCTTTATTTATCTCAGGGCAGAAGCACAGGCCAGGCATTATGCAATAAGCTTATTTATCCAAACTAAAAGAACACAGCCAACAAAAGGAGGGACAGGAAGCCCTCTTCCATTTTATCTCATTTATAGTAAGTTTGGATTGTAGCAGTCACTCACAGTTGTTTTCAAAGCCACATAATTCCCGGCACATCTTCTCTATTGTGTTCTCATTACCCAAATGTGTGTGTGTGTTCCCATATAATTTTTGTATATATATTCATAATATATATGATGTATATATATTTTCACTCATTATCACGGTTCTTAACATTTTCTGAACTGTGTTATAACTCATTTTAAAATATGAGTTTAAGTGATGGATCCTCCCTCCAGAAAAATGTTCATGGGCACATTCTCAAGATCGGCACCTAATTTACTGAAAGCTCATTTATCTCATTCAATAGGCCCTGGGTGGGCTAAAAGGCTACATTTCCAAAAATTTAAAAAATATCATGTGTTGTTAATGGCCTTGCTCAGTTTATATGCTATGTACCATGGTTTTTCCCCTTGAAATTTTTAAAGTATATTTTATTGATTATGCTATTACAATTTTCCCACTTTTTCCCCTTTACCCCCCTCCCCCCTGTACCCCACAACCCTCCAGCATCCCCCCCTCTTAGTTCATGTCCATGGGTTGTACATACAAATTCTTTGAGTTCTCTGTTTCCTATACCATTTTTGACCTCTCCCTGTCTATTCGATAGCTCAGCTGGTAGAGTGGAGGACTATAGTTAATTTCCCCTTGAAACTGAAAATCCAAGGAGTTATGCCAGTTCCTCATCTATAGCCTGATGCAGAGTGGGGATTTTCTGACCCTGGTCCTACAGCTAATCTACGGTTCCTACAAAAGACAGAACGTACACTTAACCATAATCTTCACTCTGTCGAAGATGCTGACCTGAGAGCGAGGTTTGCTCATGGCAGGACGATGCCCAGCTGAAGGTCACACAGACAGTCCATTTTCAGTTATGATGGACTTGTGGGTTTAATGCCAAAGCACACTCTCTTGTGCTGCCTCTAGCGCTCTCCAAAATGTCACTCAAAATGTTACTCACACTTCAAGGCCTAGTCTACTCTATTCTTCCCCCATGAGCTTTCTCCTTTCAGAAACTGTTTGCAGAATCACTTACTGTCTCCCCACCATACTTGTTTGTACAACAGCTCTACTGTGGAGTACTGAGCAAAGTCTCTCCTGCTTCCAGCCACTTGTCTCTCATCCTCTGGTCTCCCTCAAAGTAACAGGACAACCTGGAGGGGAGCTCTTAGTTTTCTGCATACAGTAGGTGATTAATGTGAGTTTTAGAGGCAGTATGTATAGTGCTTAGGTCCTTTGGCTCTGGAGACAAGAGACTTGAATTCCAACAGCTTTGCCACTAATTAGCTGTTTATTTTTCGAAAAGACACTTCAACTTCCTAAGTATCAATTTTCATCTTTCTGCAAAGTAGGCATGATAATCATACCCACCTAACTGGGCTATTGTGAAGATTAAATAATAAAATACATTGAAAGCATTTAGTACAGCATTTGAATCATAGTGGGTGTTGAATAAGGGTTAGTTACATAATTTTTTAAACTAAATTTTACAGAGAATTTATCTTTTGGGAGTTCCTTCAGAAAGTCAGTAATGGTATATAGCCAAACATTAAAGGCGGCATAAATTTTTGGGCAGAATTGAAATCTCATTTGCCTGATAAAAGTTTCATTTTTTATCCTAGCTAGTTCTAGGGTATTGGAAGTAACTTTATGATACTGTGTGATACTGGTTTGCCTTCAACATCATTTCTGTAACAGAAAGGCATGGATCTCCAGCCTCAGAGAGATCTAAGACCAGTTGAGCAGGGCGCTGATGAAGACGGTATTGTGAATGTGGCAATTGCGCCCTGTATCCTAGATTTTCCAGTCATTATCAAAAGGATCCTTTTGTTTCCTCTCAAAGTAGCCACACAGATCAGATGCTGATAAATTCACTGCTAGAAAAATAATAGCTCACTTTATTATAGTAATATCTTTGGATACACAGAGGGGGCAAATGGTGGAGGAGAAGGGGGACATCTGTAATAGTGTCAACAATTAAAAAAAAAAAAGCAAGAAAGGGAAGGGATTAGCCAGAAAACATATATGTATAACCCATGGACACAGACAACAGTGTGATGGCCAGAGGGAAGAGGGGGTGGGGGATAGGTGGAGGTGGGCGAAAGGGGTGGGGGAATGGGGACATCTGTAATAGTGTCAATAATTAAAGAAAAAACACAAAAACTTCTTTACAGTTTTATCTATATGCATATCTTTAGCTGACTCCTCAAACCTTTGTCAAACTGGAATTAAGTTACCTTGGATTTTGTGCATCTGAGTTTGAACAAATATTTGAAAGTAGAAATGATATTTTATTCTAGTTTGTACTTCTAGATCCTAGTATATCATCCAATAGATGCAATAAATAGTTGCTGATTAAAAGTATACAAAACTATATGTTGCATTGAAAAGGCTGTAGAATTTGTTTGTGTTGGAATGTTTATTTTAAACAAAGAGATTAAACCAAAAATTGTTAAAAAAATATTTATACTTCAAAAGTTTGAGTAAGGAATTAATTTTTGAGAACATTTTTAGTATCTAAAGAAGATAAATGGGAGTATCATGCTTTTGAGAATCAATTTCTGTTAATTAGCAGTGAGTACTTAATTTCATTATTTATGTCTTTAACACCTGGCATATTTCTTTGTGACTTATGTCTAACTGTGAATTTATGGTGTGTTTTATACATGCTACGTGTCAAAGCACAGTTTTATGGCCCTCATCTTTATGGGCACATCGCCCAGCAGCAGTAGTTACTCTGAAACTCCATGGACATGATTTATCTGATGATGAGAAATTAGAATTATGTAAGTACTTACATTATTTGGGAATAAATGAAGTAGCCAATTGTGTTGATTGATTTCCTTTGTGTAATAAAAACTTTTGAAAAAGTCAGAATTGACAGGAGTAGAAAATTTCCTTGGGGGATCTGAGTGCAGCCACTCAATTTGTTTTCCCCTAGTCACATGTCTATGTTGTCCCCAAGCAATCCATTTAGCTTCCGAGATGGACTGGAAAATCTACGTTTTAGTTTTCCTTTTTTAGCCCATCACCAAAAGGCTTTCTTAGTTCTGTCATTCTGTCCTCCTGCATGGCCATAACTATCCCAGCTCCAGGTGCTGGCCAACAGCCCAGGGGAGCCCAGAGCTGAAATGCATACCAGGTGGAGCCATAAACCCTGGAACACCAGTTTCTACCTATGCCAAAAGTTAATCAACTGATGGAGAAAGGCTTTTGAAAATGTTCCAATTGTGCTTTATTGGGAATAAATGCATCCTTAAGCTGCAGCATCTTGTGTAACACAGCTGTTTCATGGGGATCTGTCAAAATCCTTTCAGCACTAAATTTTTTTCAAAAGCCCTACTAAAATCGAGGTCAATAATTTCCTTGTATGTAAAGATTTTGTGAATGACAACTGAAGGTCCCCGGAGAATCCTGTAGAAAATTCTGGGAGTAACTCATTTATGATATAGAGTTTAATATCTGAAACCATATCCTGGGTGAAAGTTCTCCTGGCCAATCTACTCATGCTGCTGAACTATTTTTTTTAAGCAATAATGTCTATTGTCTTTGATAACATACCTGTGACTCAGAGACCCATAAAGTTCAGAAATGGCCCTAGAGACATAAGTCAGAATTAGGACTGTACCTGAGTACTATCATTTATAGAAGTCTAACAAGGACTGGCTTCAACAGGACATTACATATGAGATAATTTCCAGGGAGACAGATATTCTCAGACCATCAGAGAGTAGTCTCAGAGATACTATTAGACTTCAAACAATTCCAAACCTTTTTCAGAGCAAATCAAATTCCTTGGATATCCTTGTAAACCAATTTAATCTTTCTTGGGGGTTATCCTGGACCTATTTCAAACTCATGCTCTTTGGCTGTGGTCATCATTGAGGCTGACCCTGAATGAAGCAGTCTCCAAGACTGAGATTCAGGCTCCAGGACTGGGCCTACGGCAGCTGGCCATACGGTGTGGTGTCTAGCTCAAGGTGGAGTTCCCTTACCTGATACAGGCTGGCGAGGTGGTGGTTAGTTTTGATCAAAAATGGCTGGTTCACCCCTGGGTGGTCAACATCGTGTGCTGCTGCAGCCAGCAGTCCAAGCATGATGTCCAGAGGTGTGAGGAAGCTGGCGAGCTGTTTAAAAAGTCAAATTGGGACGTCAATGGCTGTGTTTTCACAAATTAGTTAGCACTTGTTTTGGCTAAACCAAATCAAGTGGAGTATCACAATATTCTTCAGGCTTTCGTCTTCCACATTTTTACCCTCTGAAGCAGTCACTGAGGTGACAGTCACATGAAATCGCAAGAAAAAAGAAAGGACTGTGTGGAAAGTAATCGAGCAAATCAAACTGTGTCCACCATCCAGCTACCCTCCCTTTCCCACTGGCACTGCTTCCCGTGGTTGTCGTGTAGTTGCCTGTTGGTGGGGAGGGAGAAGGCAGGGCCTGAAATCAGTCTTGTTCCTAGAGAAAGCTGTAAATGAAGGAAGAAGTTAAAGCCAAAGTGTGGACACATTAAAGAATCATTTGTATATCTCAACCATCCACTATATCATTGTCACTTCTTTGAATATGAAGTCAAGAGTGGGCTGAATTGAAAAATTTACAGTTTTTTTCAATGTGTAGTAAATAGTGGGGGGATGTGTGAAAATCATTTTTTTTTCTTTTTGGTTAGCTAGGAAAACAGGCAAGGGAGTGGGAATCCAGTCCTAACTTTAAATACGCAACTTTCAGGCTACCTAGAGATAAAAAACGAAAACAAAAACAAAACCCTTTAATGCTTCTGGGCTACTTTATATAGATGAGGCATTTACCCAGTTTTGTCTTGGGAATGCGTGTCTGCCGTCTGGATAGTCAGTGGCTGATGGTAAGCTGATTGAACTAAACAGTCTTGGACTGGGATACTGCTTTCAAAAACTTTAAGAAAAATTCATTCTGTAGGTTAGATGGCTAAGAAATGCCTCGGTTTTGAGTAAGAAGTGTTACCATATTTTTAATTTGGGATGGGTTCATCACATCAGAGCAAGCTTACCAAGAAGTCGTTGCTGTTCACAAGTTTTCTTGGGCCTGAATCAGGATGTCCAGCTGCTTTCGTAGAAAATGGAGCTTGAGCCTTAAAGAGTTTTGATTCTGTTTGTCAATCAAAAACCATGAGGTGGGAGAATTTGCCCAGAAAATTTCAGTGCTGGTGCTAGTGTAGCCAAGATTCAAGACAAAACCGCTAGTCCCTGGGACTGTTGAAGATATCTAAGATGTAGATTGTCATGGGGAGGGTTATTTTTGTCCAAATGCAGGTTTTCATATAAATTATGAAAGGAAGCCTCAGAAGATTTGCATCCTCTTTCATGGGTGTGGCAGTTTCAGAGCTGATGCTGGAACTTTAATATAAAAAATTGTGTTCTGTGTTGTGAATGGCCCATAAAAGCTATTCTGATATGTGGGGTGGTTTGGGACTCAGCAGGTAGCTGACTTCCCATTCCCAGGTGGCTGAGGAGGCAGCTGGGTCTGGACTTACCTTTGGCTCCTTCAGGTAGCAGTGCATGGCCTGGGTGACATCGGCGGCATGGACGGCATTGTGATACGGGTTCTGGCTGTGGTAATCTTCTTGAACCATGACTAGGAGGCAAACAGATAACTCAATCAGCTAAAACCAAAACAGAAAGGGCACACGATTTCTGATTTACTGAGGGTCCCTTTTGCTTAAAAATATTAGTGTCTCCAAAATGTGCACCCTGGGGATTCTTTAAAAATGAACGTGGCTCAGAAGCTTGGCAGTTCTACTGAGCTGTTTTTAGTGGAGAGGAGGGGGAGGGCAGATGGGAAAAAGGTTAAAAGGATTTGTGAGACCCTAGGGAATCCTCACCACCTTCATAAATCACCCCTTTCTGGCATTCATGAAGGCTTTCATTCATAGGCAAAATAAATATGTAGGAAAAGGACAACTTTATTTCACACTATAGTTTAATTATTTAAGTTTGTTACCATTTATGAATACTATGCCATAAAAGAGGTTTCCTTTTAAGCAACCCTACTAGGTAGCATCAGACTCCCGATGTCCAAAGATGGGTCTACCGACCAAAGCAAATCTGGGGCTTCTTCAGGCAGATTTTCAGTTTTACTATGTTGATCCAAATGAGGACTCCATGGCTTTATTCCTATCTTATTCAGATTAAGTTATCTTCTTTCATACTCTTCTAATCTAAGGCTCAGAGTGCTCTTGTAAACAAGTAGAGACATAAGCAAGGCAATTTTGGTTTGCTATTTACAGAAGCCACTAGCCTGCTGCAGCTAATAACCAAGGTAATGCTTAGAATGCAATATAATCAATGTGTATAGAATGTCAAGATTTGCAAGTGTGGCCATATTTTGTCAGCCCATGCTGTGAGTCTAGCTCTGGATTCTGGTGTTATTTTTGCCATCAAATTTTTGCATTCTTCATATGTGCTCTGGGTGCATGCACATTTCCAAATTATCTGCATTCTTCCTCTTTAGGCAAATCAGAACTATTGGTCTTAGCCAGGGCCATTACTTTGCTCAAGCAATCTAAATTCAATTAGCTTGAGGTTATTTGTGTTTCTGAAACTGAGCCATGTTGTAGCTGGTTTCAGAAATTGCTATTGTGCTTTGTATACCTTTATTCAGCAGTTTTATTTCACAATTATATTTGAATTCTGGCTCTATCATTTATTATTTGTATCAATCAAGTTAGTTTACCACAAGGATCCTCAGTTTCCTTCACTATAAAATGACGATAACAATAGCTCTGATCTCACAGGGCTACAGTAAGGATTTAACGTGTTAACGTATGCAAGTCCTTAGAAGAGTTCCCAGCACCAAAAAAGCCTGGTTGTTGTCATTGTCACTGTTATTCTACTCTGGATGGCATCAAGCCAGCTTCCAAATTCAACACACAGCCATGGGGTAAGTCAAAGACGCCAGAAGCATGCTAAGTGACGGCAGAAAGTTATGTGACGAAAAATGTGCCCTGGATAGTTCATTCACTGGCAGATGAATAAGAATGTACCTAAAGTCGGATGAGAACTGGGCTGCTTTTCATAGAGACTGATGGTGGTGGTAAGTGGAAAGAGGGTGGTCTTTCAAGTCAGGGACACCTGGGTTTGGATTGAGGGCTCTGACAATTGTAGGTTGCTGATTGTGAACAAGTTACTGAACCTCTTTGTACCCCTCCTTCACTGTGGACCAAAGGTTATAATGCCCAACTTGCAGGATTGTTGAAATGATTAGAAATAACACACCAACAGCCTCCAGCCTATAGTGGGTGCTACATAAATGGTAGTTCTTTTAAAAAAAAAATCTATTGAAGATATTCAACAATTCACGTCCACATTAGGACAATTTGAGGCATATCTTACTGGAGTTTTGTTGATACGTGAATAGATCAGTAACTTCTTTGACTACATGCTTTTGTTGATTTTCTTTGTATAGTCTTTATCTACTGTAAACATAACTAATTAAAGAAATGATTTGTCAGTGATTTAAATGGGTAAATCATAGTTTAAAATTAAGATGAGATAATTTAAGGTTAATATGAAGTCTTCATCTACCATGCTATGACTACTGCCAGTTTATATTAAAGAATATTATGGACTGCCATTACTTATGGGAAGGGAGGTAGGAATATGAACAACAATAACAAAAAAGACTTACCTAAAAATCTGTGTAAGGTCACCATATCTAACTTGAAATGTTGAATGAGTCCATGGATGTTGAAGAGGTGGCAGAGCAGTGTTACCAGGCTGTTTCCTGGTGGGAAACAGTCATCAATTTTAACTCATTTTTATTACCATAAAATTATCAAGATTGACAATAGGATCAAAAGTTTCTGTAATGAAAGGTCTCTGATAGGATCATTTATTTTCTCCTTTAAATTTGAAATTATTAAAGTATAAAAGATATTACTATGATCTGATCCCAGGTTTTCTCTTATTGTACAAGTAAAATTGGTTCACATCTCCTCCCTATACAAAGGCAATGAGTTATTAGCAACATTAA
The DNA here is from genome assembly GCA_007922815.1 of Macrotus californicus. Classification (NCBI taxonomy): domain Eukaryota; kingdom Metazoa; phylum Chordata; class Mammalia; order Chiroptera; family Phyllostomidae; genus Macrotus; species Macrotus californicus. Next base: position 8,995 of record VMDR010010442.1, on the reverse strand, counting down.
GACTTATAAGGAATTACAAGAAATCTACCTATTTTGGTACCAACCAAGATTAGCTTGGCCATGAGATTTTATATCTCAAGCTGGCAGAAATGCAAAATTGAAGCTACAATAACATGTAAACATTGAAGGAGTCTTGTTTATTAAAGAAAAGTGATTTTGAATTTTAAAAGCATTATAGAGTTGACGAAAGACTGTGGAATGGACCAAGAAGATGACTGCATGTTTAAGGGAAAAACAGGGTGTTGCCTAAGCACAGTCTCCCAGGGTGGCCGATTCTGTGTTTCCGCAGCGTTCCTTGTCTTTGAGCTATTTCACAACACGGTTGTAGCTAACTGATAGTATTTCAAGTGACTCTTGTCCATCTACACACAACCAAAGTTACTCAGATGGAAATACAATTGATTTCCTTCTCCCAGTTTTACAGTTATTTATATATTCAGGTAAGTGTTTCTTACTGCTTATGTATGTGGGGTTCTTTGAATTCCACATTGAAAGAGTTGTAGCATCTTATTGAATCTCTAATTAATTAAGTCCAATAAATCTTTGACATGTGCTCATTTTATATTTCTGTGAGAATCATGATTATACTCCCTTTTGAACAAAAATCATTGAACAAAAAATTTTTGAAAGTGAAACTAATGAGAATATCTACTTTCCTCTCAGCTGCAGCCGAAGCTTTTGCACTCTATCCTCAGCAACTGTTTTCTGCTGATGATGCCAAACTTATCTGATCAATACCCACAACAGGGCACATTTGACTCACTTAATAAAAGTGCACACACACCTGCCTGCAAGAGTCAGGACTGATCAGATGAGCTTTTGTGTTTCTAATTTTCATTGACTGACAATGAACTTCCTCCTTTTATATGTGGCCAAATTACTCTGCAAGGACAGAATCTAATCTGTGGTTTTCAAGTGCCTTTGGGATAATCAAGGCCAGAAGGAAACAGCCTTAAGATTCTAAGACTGAATTCAGTCTTTATTTTTCATTTCAACTGATTTTCCTTTGCTCTGGTCCTTCTTGCGTGGCTGGAGACTTATGAAAGTAGGGGAAGAAGGAAAGAGGAATGACAATGTTTAAAAATAAATATTGTTTTCATGAAATTAATCCCCTTTTCTGGTGCATATTTTAGCTTGAATTCTTTTGGGTGACTTACCATTTGTCAAGCGATCAAACAAGAAAATGTCAAAATCCCACGTTCCCACTTTGGAGAGCATATGCTGAAAAGGCAAACAAAAAACCACTCAAATGAATCATACTGGAGACTCAAACATTCACTTTGAAACAGAGTGAATTAAACAATTAAAAAGTTGAAAATACAGTAGCATTCTATTATCTATGTACAACTGGTGTGTAGTAAAATATATCTTACTCTACTGACTAATAAAAATAGTGTTAAAGGGACAGGCTCAGGGATCAGACTGCCTGGTCTGATGTCAACTACATCTCTTACTGGCTGTGGTACTTTGGGCAAGTTCCTTAACCTCTCTGTAACTCAGTTTCCTGATTTGAAAAATGTGGCTGATATTAACACTTCAGTGGGTTGTTGTGAGGATTAAATAAGGTAATACAAGTGTATGTAAACGTAAATATATGTAATATAAGTGCTTAGAACAGTGCTTGTACATAAGAACACACATGTTAGATACCTGTTAAAATTATAGTTTAGCAAAGCCTCTACATCATAAACTACTGTTCGCTTAGGGCAGGTTTACAACAAATTTTAATTAAATGAAGTCAAAATGATTGCTGAGCACATAATTTGGCTCAATGTAGGACTAAATGTGAACTGTGCATCTGGTAGATGGCTTATCTCCATGTTGTTTAGCTCTTTTTCTATAGTTTTGATCTGTTCTTTCCTTTGGGCCATATGTCTTTGTCCCCTCATTTTGGCAGCCTCCCTGTGTTTGCTTCTATGTATTAGGTAGAGCTGCTTTGACTCTGTGTCTTAGTATAGTGGCCTAATGTAGTAGGTGTCCTGTAGGGTCCAGTGGCACAGCCTCCCCTATCACCCAGGCTGGGTAGTCAGGGTGCGCCCTTCATGTGGGCTGAGTACACCTTCCTCTTGTAGTTGAACCTTCCTTACTGTTGACAGATTGATGGGAGGGATTTACCTAGGCCAGTCAGCAGCAAGGACTAGCTGTGACCACTGACCACCATTCTTTGCCCTCCATGGAGGATCAGCTATGCAGGGGCAAGTTGGAGGTGCTCTGATGTGGTCTGTAGCTATTCACTAGGTATGCTGGCCCTGGAGTTTTCCGGATTGTGCAGGTCAAGGTCAGCCTCCACCTGTGTTTTACCCAGGGCCACCCTGCCTGAGCTGTAAAACAATTTGTGATGGAGGAGAAGCCAAGCTGTGAATCTAAGCTGATTGCTGCTAGTGCTGGTGCTGGGGCTCACTGAGGCTGGCTGTTGCTTATTTGAGAGGATTTAGGAAGTTGTGAAGCATTAGCCAAGACCAGCCATTCATATGGAAAAGCAGATTGGATGGACCCATAAGTTGGGTGGTATGCAGTCTCTGGGGATCTCCAACGCAGGGAAAACAGTGTTAGCCAGGTTGATTGAGTCTCAGATACAGCACCAGCTTGCCAGCTCTGTGTCTCTGTGGGGGGAGGGTTTAGAAAAAGGACAATGGCCTCTGTTTGCCTTCATGCCAGATATTTCAGTTTCTCCCAGTGTGCCACTGGTGCCTTTCAAGCTGCTACCCTGATGCTGGAGCTCAGGGGGAGTGAGTCTGAGTATGTGAGTCCATGTGTTGGTTCTTTAAGAGGAACTGCTTGGGGCTCCAGAAGTTTCTCCCATTGACTCAATCCTCACTGGTTTTTGCAGATAGAAGTTGTGGGGACTTATCTTCTTGGCACTGGAACCTTGAGCTGGGGGACCTAGTATGGGGTTAGGACTCCTCACTCTTGAGATATCCCTCCCAAATTTTTATCCACCACACATGGGTGAGGGACCAGCCCATTCCATGCCTGCACCCCTCCTACTGCTCTGGATGGATATGGTTTCTTCAATTTTGTAGCTGTCAGACTTCCATTCAACTCGATTTCTGATGGTTCTGAGTGATGGTTGTTCTATATTTCAGTTGTAATTTTGATGTGGTTGTGCAAAGAGGTGAAACATGTCTGCCTACTCTGCCATCATGAATGGAAGTTGCAATTTAATTCTGAAATTTAAGTTCCTTTGGCATTTTGGTTTAGAGATAGCCTGTGAATTTTTATTTTTAGATTGTTGCACATTAATTTCTACCCTCAGTTAGACCAATGAGTTGCAAAAATAACTATAAAATTATTAAAAATGATTTAAATGAATTAAAAGTTATAAAAAGGATAATACATCATATTGCTAGCCTTAAATGGAAGGGTTGGTAATTATTAGGTTAATTTCACTGTAGCTATTACAATGAGATAATTCAGTGGGTTAAAAATTCAGTTATTTTCTCATTAGTAATCATTCAGTCAAAAATTTTACTCTTTATAGTGCTTTGCAAATATGTTTTGCACGTTTATAAAAGTGAAAATAGGTATGAATATATTAAGCATGTAAACATGCTTTATCTCAATCTCCATGTGAGGAGATTACCCCTATGAGGTATGTATTTCTAATAACTGCATTTTATACATGTGGAAAAAGTCCAGACATGTTCAGTAACTAGCCACAGTCACAGAGCATCTCAGGATCAGGAGTAGGACTCAACTCTACTAGCAGTGGAGGCACATGCTCTCTACCACTGGCCTCTGGGATGTGCAGAGGGGTAGTTGGCTTACCCTTGCTTGTCCAAGATAGTCTTCATCCAGCAGGTGGAGAGAGGCTTGTGGTATAATTCCACGAGGCAGCCTCGATGCATGGAAGTATCTTTGAAAGCTTAACAGTCTTTTCACCTTTTTCTTGGTGCCAAATTCCCCTGAGTTTGCTGTATCTGTGGAAAATAATCAAATTCAGAAATTACATGTGTAAAAAGCTTTATTTTCTCCACTATGTAAAAATATAATGTATTATATGAGAAATTTTAAAGCTGCTCTCAATGCTTTCTTAAATATAGTCTAATTCTACATCTGAAATTCTTCTAGAACGAAACATAGTATTTCTTCTACATTATATTTATTAAAATATTGAAATATTTTGAATGTAATTTTGGAAGACAAAGTATATGAATTAAAGCTACAGTTTCTTATTAAGGGTGCTGATATACTTAGGAAGTGAAATCCACATGCTTCTGCATGCACTTTAAGGAACCATTAAGCTTTTCTCTGCTCTGTGGGAACCTATGTTCCAAAATTTAGACCAGCTTTTCATTCTACACTCACTCTAGTCTGAGCAAATCCTTCACCTGCACTAGAAGAGTTGAGAATACACTAGCTTACACACGAGGAAGTATTACCTAATGTTCCGAGAACATCAGTGGCAAAGGAACCCATAATCTCAGCCTAAAAGTGGCCTACATTCCCCTGACGTGAAGCAGGCAGGGTGTCTACTTTCGAATGGAGTATATTCTCTTTTGCTAGTGGCCACAAAAGTCTGGCCCTGTTAGTAGAGGTATTTTGATACTCATGTCACAGGTACCTTTCAAAGCTTGACTGTTGACATGGTGGAGGTTGTCCCGAAATACCCCAAGCACATTATTTGAATGCCTGTCAAAGGATGTCTTGTCTCAGTTGAAATTCTGTGAATCACTGTAGGGCCACGTAAATGACATCTGCTGCCAATTTTGGATCTGGAGTCAATTGAACAGTCTAGTAGGAAAGTGTACTATTTATATATAAAGAAATATTGGTTTCTCTCATGCCTCTTCCCATCTCCCCTTGTCCTCTGAACTCAAAATCAGATGGATGCCAGAAGCAGAGGAAACAGTGGTCAGGGGCCTCCTTAGCAATGTGGCAGTCAGTCCCCGTGGACAATGAGTGTATGACCAACGTCAGTTTTTTTACTTAGATTGTGTTATGCATGCAAAGGCATAATTCAGGGCAGACAAAACCTACTGTTCTGTGGAAATGCTGCCTGATGTATTTTTTTAAAAAATGAATCTAGATTTCCTGTGTGGAAAGAGACAAACAAGTACATGTGGAGACAAGAGGAGTACAACGAGAGCTGGCGTTCAGGCACACATCAGTGTTAAAATGGCATACTCGGACTCAGTTCTACTAGTGGGTTCTCACACATTTGTACCAGTTTATCAAGTCAAAAGTGCAGGATAAAGTGATTGATTCAGTTCTTTAAAAAAATATTTTGAATGTAACTAAGGGACAGGCACAGTTCTAGACACTTGATGAGATCCTTCAGTTTTAGATTCCTCCAGTGAGCAAAACAAAAATCCTTGTCCTCGTGAAGCTAACATTCTAGCATAGAGAGAGAGATAATACAAATAAACATAAAGAAGAAGTAATTTATAAAAATGTGTTGGAAGGTGGTAAGTGCAATGGGTAAAAACAAAAGGAAAGCAGGGAATGAGGGATCAGAAGTTCTGTGTTGGGGTAGTTATGGCAGACCTAATTAAAGGGTATAATTAATCAAAACTTGAAATAGATGAGGGAGCTGGCCAAGCAGCCATCTGGGAAGATGCCTTCTACACACAGGGACCAGCATCCTTAACCCTACAATGGGAAGCATCCCTAGTGAGTTGGCATGCAGGAGGGAGGGGCAGCAGGAGTCCATGGGGATGGGGATGGGAGAAAAATGGGGGAGTAAAGGATGAGGTCTTAGAGCAAAGGCAGGGGCATGAGAATTATACAGGGCCCTGTAGGCCATTGCAATAGCCTGGGCTGTGCTCTGAGTGAAACGTGGAACCACTACAAAGTTTTGAGCAAAAGGGTGGTATGATCACACACATACATTTAAAATGGGTCATCTTGGCTGTGTTGAGAGCAAGTTTTGATGTAATAAGACCTGTTATGAAGCCACTGAAATAATCCAGGCAAGAGATTATGGCTGCTCACACCATGGGGGAGCTGAAGAGGGTAGGAAAGGGATCCTAAATATGTTCTGGGTGCCTCCAAGTTTTTGGCCTGAATGACTGGGTTAATGAAGCTGCCATCACCAGAGACAGGAAAGGCTGCAGGTGGAGCAGGTGTGGAACGGATTTCAGCTTTGCATATGTTGAATTTAGAAGTCTATTGTAAAATGTGGTGAAGCTGTCAAGTAGAAATAAATGGCTGTAAAATCCAGAGTTTGGGGAAGAAGCCTGGGTTAGAAACACAAATTTAGGAGTTGTCAGAAGAGATTAGCTAGGGAATGAGTGTAGACACAGACAAGAAAAGCATCCAAAACTGAATTCTGCAGTACTGCAGCTTTAAAGGGTGTGGAAGGAGTAGAAAGGACCCAGGCTGAGGAGCACCCAGGGGAATGGAGAATAACCAAGAGAGTATCATTACTTGGAAGCCTAGTGAAGACAATGTTGTGAGGAGGAAGATGTGATCCTCCATCTCAAGTGCTGCTAGTAGATCAAGTACAATGAAGACTGAGCATTGATCATAGGCATATGAATCTGTCAAAACTCATTGAACTATGCACTTAAAAGAGTACATTTTATTGTATGCCTAGAAGTAACAACACCTAGTAGATAAGCATATCTAGCATTCAGATTTTGTTTTTTAAAATACAATTTCTCACCAAATGAAACCACCATCTTGGAAAAATGGTTGAATCTGGGACTGGGGCAGGCAAAGAGCAAGATGAACTATGACTTCTTGTTATGCCAGAAAATAAGGGAAAGCTCAAATAATGGTGGAATCTCATTTAAAAATGACAGAGGAGACAACTTGGAGGGCTTGTTCTGAGAAAATATGGGAAAAATTGGAGCATCAAAATGAACAATGGAAGAATGGATCATAAGCCACTGACTGAAAGAGTCCACAAGTCCATACTGTTAGTAAGCAAGAAAGTAAATAAATAAGGAGAAATGAAAGTTCTTTCTGGCAGAGAGTACAGACCAGTTATGTAAATGAAATTTATACAATTAGAAAATTATCATTTTTCAACCTTTATAGTAATAACTGATTCAAACCAGAATCATCAATGGATACTAAAACTATTAAGTAAGAGTTTAAAAAGCAACAAGAAATTTCCTTGTATTGAAATATCTCCCCCACTGGTGACATGTTCATTAGAAAGAAAAAAAAGTAGCAGCCATCTCAGATTGCTTTATAGCTGAGGCAGGGTGGCCCTGGGTAAAACACAGGTGGAGGCTGGCCTTTTCCTGCACCACTTAGGAAACCCCAGAGTCTGAGCACCCAGTGGACTGCTACAGACCATGTCAGGGCACCACCACCCTGCCTCTGCACAGCTGATCCTCCGTGGAGGCTGGAGGGTGGTGGTAAGTGGTCACAGCCAATCCTTGCAGCTGACTGGCCTGGGTAAATCCCTTGCATAGATCAACAGCAACCAAGGCTTAACTACAACAGGAGGATTACTTCGCCCATGGGAAGTGTACATCTCAAGTACCCAGCTTGGGTGATAAGGGAGGCTGTGCCACTGGACCCCATTGGACACCTACTACATTAGGCCACACTGTGAAGATGCAGAGTCAAATCAACTATACCTAATACATAGAAACAAACACAGGGAGGCTGCCAAAATGAGGAGACAAAGAAACATGGCCCAAAGGAAAGAACAGATCAAAACTATAGAAAAAGAGCTAAACAACATGGAGATAAGCCATCTACCAGATGCAGAATTCAAAACACTGGTAATAAAGATGCAAAACACTGGTTATAAAGGAACTTAAGGACCTCAACAGCATAAAAGAAAATCTAGTCAGAAATGAAGGACACACTAATTGAAATAAAGAACAGTTTACAGGGAGACAACACTAGAGTGGATGAAGCTGAGAATCAAATCAATGATATGGAACATAAAGAAGAAAAAAACGAATCAGAACATCAGGAATAAAAAAGAATAAAAAATAATGAGGATAGTATAAGCAGCCTCTGGGACAATTTCAAGAAGTCCAATGTTTGCCTCACAGGGGTACCAGAAGGAGAAGAGAAAGAACAAGAAATTGGAAATCTATTTGAAAAAAATAATGAAAGAAAACTTCCTTAATTTGGCGAAGGAAATAGACATGCAAATCCAGGAAGCACAGAGAGTCGCAAACAAGATGGATGCAAAGAGGCCCACTCCAAGACACATCACAATTAAAATGCCAAAGTTTAAAAATAAAGAGAGAATCTTAAAAGCAGCAAAAGAAAAGAAGTGAGTTACCAACAGGGGAGTTCCCATAATACTGTCAGGTGATTTCTCAAAAGGAACTTTGCAGGCTAGAAAGGATTGGCAAGAAATATTAAAAGTCATGAAAAGCAGGGACCTACAGCCAAGATTGCTCCACCCAGCAAAGCTATCATTTAGAATCAAAGGGCAGATGAAGAGCTCCCCAGACATGAAAAAACTAAAAGAGTTCATCATCACCTAACCCTTATTACATGAAATGTTAAAGGGACTTATTTAAGAAAAAAAAGAAGATCAAAACTATGAACAATAAAATGGCAAAAAACACATATCTATCAATAATTGACTCTAAAAAAACAACTAAACAAATGAAGAACAGAGACAGAATCATGGATACAGAGAGTGTTTTGATGGTTGCTAGATGGAAGGAGGTGTGGGGGAATGGGTGAAGAGGTGAGGGATTAAGAAGTACAAATAGGTAGTTACAGAATAGCCATGGGGATGTAAAGTCCAGTGTAGGAAATGGAGTAGCCAAAGAATTTATATGCATGACCCATAGACATGAACAATGGTGGGAAATTGCCTGAGGGAGTGGGGAGTGCTGGGTGGAGGGAGGCAAAGGGAAAAAAATCAGGACAACTGTAATACAATAATCAATGAAATATAATTTTAAAAAGGTAGCATGTATTATACTATTTATACCAATATTTCCTAAACTACTAAAGCAAACCATGATAATGCTATATAGCTCTTCTATCTGGATATTCTTTAATTGACAAAAAAGTAATTCTTAAGTGATGCTTGATAGCCCATGTATGAAAAAAATAGGGCTTA
>VMDR010010441.1:0-30803 GCA_007922815.1 Macrotus californicus | reverse complement strand
ACAGTAACCAGAGGGGAGGTGGGAGGGAATAATGGCGGTAAAGGGGGAAGTGTTTTCAGGAACGTGCGTAAAGGGCAAAACCAGAGGGGGGTAGGATCAAGGGTGGAAAGTGGGGGTGGTTGGAGTAGGGGAGAGTGGTGGGGAGAAGTGGAGATAACTGTACTTGAACAACAATAAAAAAATGTGAAAAAAAAGCTATCTGAAGTTTGAGAGCAAAAACAAAGTATTTTGGACATGATTGGAAAGCAGATTTATTTTTTATACATACCTTCAATAATATACTTTTCTGAAAAAAAACATTTTAAAAAGAAATTAAAACATTTTGCTATTTATTTCAGAGGAAGTAAAGATAAGATTTTTGTTGTAAAGATGAACCCTTGCGTGCCTGATAAATTAATTACAGCTGGAATTAAACACATGAAATTTTGGCGTAGAGCAGGTAAGAAAGTGCTTTATATTTTTTTGAAATTTAAGAAATTACTTTTCAAAGTGACTTAGCTAAGTGCAATGTGCTATTGTAACCTGGATCCTGGAACAGAAAAGAGACAGTGGCAAAACAGGTGAAATCTGAAGGAAGTCTGCAGTTCAGTTAATAGTAATATATTAATATTACGTGTTCGTTTCTCAGTTTTGATAGTCTATAAAAATGTAAGATGCTAATATTAGGAGAAACTGAGTCAGAGGTACTATATGATGTCACTGTGTGATCTTTACATCTTTTATGAAAATCTAAAATTATTCAAAATAAAAAGTTAAGTTTTTAAAAAGTGATTCATGGTTGCCTTGGTACATTTTAAACAAATATAAAATTTATTTTATCATCATTTATTGGCTGCATTGATGTAGTATTCATATTTGCAAAAGGATTTAACTTATGAAATTAATCAAGTGATATCCATACTCCTTTTTTCTGTTAAAGGCATTTTCTAAAAGAATTTTATATGCTATAAAATGATGTAGAAATGGAATGTTTCATGACTTTAGTTATTTTTAACTATAAATTAGTAACTGTGGAAGAAGTTCACATTTTAAAATGAAAATGTCTGCCCTAGCTGGTGTGGCTCAGTGGACTGAGTGCCAGCCTGAGGACTGCAAGGTTGCCAGTTCGATTCTCAGTAGGGCACATGCCTGGGTTGTAGGCCAGGTCCCCGTTGGGGATTTGAGAGAAGCAACTGATTGATATTTCTCTTGTGCATTGATGTCTATCCCTCTCTTTCCCCTCTCTCTAAAAATAAATAAATGAAATCTTTGATTAAGAAAATATAATTAAGGCCTGGGTGGTGTGGCTCAGTGAATTGAGCGCTGGATTGAATGAACTAGAAAGTCTGAGGTTCGATTCCCGGTCAGGGCTCATGCCTGGGTTGCAAGCCAAGTCCCCAGCTGGGGGTGTGTGAGAGGCAACCAGTAGATCAAAGGTGGCAAACACAAGGCCTGTGGGCTGAATCCGATCCTCCACCATGTTTTATCCAGCCCAACACCTTGTTTCTACCCAGCAGCAGCACCGAGCTCCTTGCCCCTAATTAAGGAATAGTTACATTTATACAGTCCTAAAATTACATTCGTCCCTTTGAAAACAACCACGAGGCTGATGTGGCCCCTGGGGAAAATGAGTTTGACACCCTGCGATAGATATTTCTCTCCCTCTTTTTCTCCCTCCCTTCTTCTCCCTCTAAAAATAAATAAATAAATAAGATCTTTTAAAAATAATAATTAACAGTAAAATGTCTCTTTTCCATATAATTAGTGTACTTATAAATTCCAGCAATTTGACATCAAAGTTTCAGTATTCTTAAACCTTTCAGGTAAAATACATAAATGTAGGAAGAAGTGAAACATATATTAGAGAAGAATAGTCTTTTTTAAGGCATTTCTCAAGTTCACTTTTGAAATTATAAACTACATAAGGCACAAATGAGTTCCCATATTTGGATTTAATATTTCATCACAAACCCACCAGATAATATTGTATACACATTTACCAAGTAAAGAGAACTGTTTTCACATTTGTAATTTTCATTCCTATACATTTAAACAAAACTTTTAATTGGAATATCTTAGTCACTTGGAATTGTAATTACCAAGCAAGTCATGCTCGTTATTTCTGTATTGGAAAAAACTACATTTTTTGAAATACGAGACTTAAAGCAAGTAAATAGCCTTAAAATGACAAGGTTTACAGTTCATTAACTTTTTTCCTTAAGTTTGATAAGGCGTGGTAGACCTGAAACTGAACCATGAAAGGATAAATGGTAAGACTTGGGTGTACATTTCAGCCTTCCTCACTTTTGGGGTTCTGGTCTGCAGAGTTCACTAGCCAACTGGGAAATAAGTAACCACTTCATTAGGCTAAGTGCTATTTAATCCTCTAAATGCATAACTTTATGTAAACTAAGTTAAAGATGACTTAAGCCTGAGGCTGAAAGGGAGGGAGATCCTTACCTCCTGTTCCACGTGTAGGCTTTGAGGATTCTAAGTTATTAATTATTAGTCTCTCCTCTAAGGAATTTGAACTCTCTTCCATGGCTGGTGGGACGAGCGACTGAAAGTTTTTCAAGTGCAACAGTGACATGACCTTGTAATACTGGCCCTGTAAGTCTGTTATCAGAAAACCCAACTAATGAGTATCTAAACCAGGAATGGCAAACTCTTTCTGTAAATTGCTAGAGAGTAAATACTTGTATTTTAGACTTTCCAGGCCCAAAATCAAGAATATCACGTTGGTACTTACAGAGCAAGAGAGAGAACCCCTGCCCTGCCCTACCAGTTTGCACTCAGTGCCATCAACTAGAGACATTATCTCCAGGATCAGCCTGCTGCGGTGAAGGGGACTGGCAGGTTGGGGTGGGGGGGACCATGGTCAGCTCCACTCAGCTCCTCCTGAGTCCTACCTTCTCAACTTGGGCAGCTGGCCAGAGGCAGGGCAACCCCTGGACTGTGATTCCACTGTTAGATGCCCAGCAGTTGCCATTAGCAGAGTTTGCCACTTGCAGATGGTCACCTTCTAAAGTCCTGGGCAGCTGCTAGCAGGCAGCCATCAGTCAGGGAGGCAGGCTCGGGGAACAGAGTAGAGAACAGGTGTGGCCTCTGCAGCTCACAGTGCAGAGCTGCTCCAGTGGGGCCGTACCACAGTACGTGGTGGCAGGGTTTGGCCCTCAGCCCATAGTTTGCGCAGTGGCGCAGTCTGTGCTCCAGGGAAGGCCAGTCCCTCCACATTTGCACTAGATCCCTTCTCACTTACTCAAGGGTGTCACGCCCACTCTTCCCTTTCTTTCTTCATTGTCAGTTTCCCCTCTACTGACTTTCCCTTCAGCATGCAAGAGTGGTGTTACTTCTCCATCTTAAATAAATGCAGCCAAACAAAAACCATCTTTCAACTCTACCCTCCAGTTACTAATTTCTTTTCTTACTTATGGACTGAAACACCTCCAAACAGTGGTTTACCCTTTACTTGGAAATTTACGTTCGCCTTTGATCTCTTGAGAGAACTCAATCTCGTTTCTGGTTTCCTTCCCCACTCCACTTAATTGCCCTTCCAGGTTCACTAACAACTCTGGCTGCCGTGTTCAGAAAAGACCCTCTTCCGAATGCATTTGGAATATGACCACTTTCACCCTCTTCCACCCTACCACCCTGGTCTGTGCCGCCTTTAGCTTTAGCTCAGATGATCGAAGTAGCCTTCTAACTTTCTTCAGCCCTGCTGCTCCTCAGTTTACTCTCAATCCAGAAATTAGAGTGAACCTGTTAATAAGTGACAGTCCACATCCTGCCATGCCACACCCAAGTGTTTTCATCTCCTGTAGAGTGAAAGGTAAACTTCCATAGCGGTCGGTGATGCTGCGTTTGACTTGGCTGACCCCGTCGCCCATTACTGCCTGCCTGTCTTTCTTTGCTACTCAGTACTGGCCTCTGGTTGTTCCTAGTCACATTCTTGTGTTGGGCCTTGGCACATGCTGATCTCTCTGCCCCTAACACTCTTCTTGAATGACTTGCTGTTACCTTCTTCAGGTACCACCTCTCAGAGAGGCCTTTCTTAGCCACCATACTTAAAATGGACCCCTCCTATTCCTTATCTCCTTTTTATGCTTGCATCTTCTCCATGGCACCCATCAACATCTAACATACTGTACCTTTCACTTATTTGTCATATTTATTGACTGTCTCTCACCAGGAACTTCCATGAAAGAAGAGAATTTTGTTGTCTGTTTTGTTCCTAACTCTACTCTTAGTACTTTGAATAGTGCCTGGATTATATGTTTCACAAATAAATGATTTCATGAATCAGTTGGAAAAATGGGCAAAAGATAAATCCCATTAATAATCAGAGAAGTATAAGTTAAAACTGCAATAAAATTCAGTTGGTATTTCACATCCCCCAGTTTAAGAACACCAAGTGTGCCTACACGGTAGAAAGGAACGCCTTTTGCTGTTAATGGGAGTGTAAGTCGATGTGTCACTTCGGAGAATAATTTGTCTCATCTGTATGCTGTTCCCATGGCACGCACCCACAGCCATTCCTAGGCATTCCTAGAGAATCTCTTGCACTTGTATAGAAGAGGCCCTTACAAGAATGTTTAAAGCACCAGTGTTTTCAATAGCAAAAACTTGGAAGCAACTTAAGTGCCTATTAATAGGAAAATGGAATTCTATATATTTCTAAAAATGAGTTTTCTAGAGGTACAAATGAACACGTGTAAAACTCTGTAACAAACAGAAAAAGCAAGTTGCAAATAATACATACAGAATGGTATTTTCAGAAAATTCTAAAGAAAAATAATATGATGTGTTGCCTAGGGATTCATAAATAAGCTATAAGATACATATAAAGAATGCATGAGAATAATCAACACATTCAGAGTAGGAGGGGGTGAAGATGGGAGATGGGATTGGCATCACGTATCAGTTGTTTTAGTCATTTTATGTGAGTTGATAGCTATATAAGTGCACTTTGTGTTGTTAATACCTTTTTGTATTCTTAAATATGTCATAATAAAAATTTTGAAGAACAATCAAAAGTGCTGAGGACTGCTTAAAACTGCTTGAAGACGTCCATGCTTTTGTTTATTCAAAGAGCTGCGGCCTGAGAGCAACCTGAAGTCTGGCTGCCTCAGCCAGGCAAGGTGCTGCCCAAGCCACTCCTTGAGAAACCCTGTTTTCCTTTTTAACCCTCCTTACTGTTGCATGTCTTTCTATTTAAACCACAACAGTGGAAAAGAAACTTCACTGCATTGTACTTTTGTATCTTGTGAAAGTGGTGCTTTCACAGTGCTTTTCCTGAACCAGGGGGAGGATTGATCGGAAGAAGAGGCTACATAGGCACGCTGGGGAAGAACGACACCATGATGTGTGCCGTGTATGGCTGGGCTGAAGAGATGGCTTTTTCTGGAACGTCCACAGGAGACGTGTGTATCTGGAGAGACATCTTCCTCGTAAAAACAGTTAAAGCACACGACGGGCCAGTGTTCAGTATGCATGCATTGGAAAAAGTAAGTGACCTAAAGATAATTTAAGTTAAACAGAATTTGATCACAGAGGGTAGAGCACTTTCAGAAGTACAGGAACACTGGTGTTCAGTTTAGCTGAGCCACGCAATAATGAGCTAGTCTTCCTGACCTTGTTTTATTCTTCTTTCAAACTCCTGAACCCAGAGTGAGATGTCTGCTGTTTAAAAAAATAAAAAGTTTAACAATATCCGTTAATCACTTCCTATGTGTCAAAAGTTGTTTAAGTGCCTTATATATTTTCACTATGTCCTGTGAGGTAGCTACAGATATTATCCTTTCTTTTTCTTTTTTTTTAAAAAAAGATTTTACTTATTTATTTTTAGAGAGAGGCTAAGGGAGGGAGAGAGGGAAACATCAATGTGTGGTTGCCTCTTGTGCGCCCCCTACTGGGGACCTGGCCCGCAACCCAGGCATGTGCCCTGACTGGGAATCTAACCAGCAACCCTTGGGTTTATAGGCCAGCACTCAATCCACTGAGCCACACCAGCCAGGGCTATCCTTTCTTTTTAAAAGATGGGATTATGAAGCCTGTAGGAGAATATATGTAACTTGCTGAAAGTAGTGGAGCTACCTTATGTTTCCAAATTATAAAGTTTAAAATTTTTTAAAAAATATTTATTGAATTTAGAGAGAGATAAGGGGGGTAGAGAGAGGAACGGATAGAGAGAGAGAAACATTGATTTGTTGCTCCACTTATTTAGGCATTCATTGACTGATTCTTTTATGTGCACTGACTGGGGATTGAACCCACAACCTTGGTGTTTTTAGACAATGCTCCAACTAACTGAGCTACCCGGCCAGGGTCAAACTGGGTTATTAAAGTCCTGTCCTAAAAGTAGAGTGTATAGTGTCACTGTAAATATCTTTACAGATTCCATGTTGATGTTTAAAAATATGCAATGGGTTCTTATACTAATTTCTGTTCATTACAAGCAGTAACTTTGGCCTGTAAATGTTCTTTCCCCTAGAATTTTCAATACAAAGAAGGTTATTTTTTTAAAATATTTAGATCTCTATTAACGTGAGACTTTCACTTTTGCAGGGATTTGTTACTGGAGGAAAAGATGGTGTAGTAGCTCTTTGGGATGACTCCTTCGAGAGATGTCTCAAGACCTATGCTATAAAAAGAGCTGCCTTGGCCCCGGGATCTAAAGGTGACTTGATACTAATTCACTTTGTAGAAGAAAAGATTAATGGCTCATTAACACATGTGGTCACTGAGGTGGAACCAATAGAATATCTTTTTTCTTCTTTACCAGAGAGGCATCAGAGTTAAACGGGAGAAGCTACTTAACTGATTGCTCGAATCACTGCTGTCCTTTCAAAATCTGTTTTCCATGATACACATGGTAAAATATTAACCCAGAACAAGTTTGGTTATGTTAATTTTTTAAGAGATTTTATTTACTTATTTTTAGAGAGGAAGGGAGAGAGAAAGAGAGGGAGAGAAACATCAATGTGTGGTTGCCCCTCGCACACCTGCAACCCAGGCATGTGCCCTGACTGGGGATCGAACCAGGGACCCTTTGGTTCACAGGTCAGCACTCAGTCCACTGAGCCACACCAGCCAGGGTGTAATGTTAATTTTTAACATTTATAGTTTTCAGAAGAAAATCGCCATGTGAGCCCCACGTTTACCACCAGTCAGGAGTTTGTTTTCAAACTTGGTGTTTTGGTTCATGTTGGCGTTTTATTGACCCTGCCTCTCTAGCCTTCCGGGCCTTTCTTTCATGACCCTTTCCCTCAGGACCTTAAGACAATGAATCACTCACTCCCTGACTTCCAGGCCTTTCTGTATGCTATTTTAATAGTCGCCCTCCTACCCCTACCCAAGCCATAGTTTTGCGGTTGCATTTACCTGTGGTGAACCACAGTCTGAAAATATTAAATGGAAAATTTCAGAAGTGAACAAATCGCGTACTGTTCTGAGCAGCATGATGAAATCTCGTGCTGTCCTACTCTGTCCTGCCCGGAATGAGAGTCTTCCCTCTGCCAGTGCATCCACGCTGTGCACGCCCCTCACCCTCAGTTATTTAGCCTCCGCAACGGTCACATCCCCTGTTGTGGTTTCACAGCTTTTGTGCTCAAGTAAAACCTTGTTTCACTTAGTGATGGCCCCAAAGCACAAGAACGGTGATGCCGGCAGTTCAGATATGCCAAAAAGAAGCCATAACGTCCTTCCTTTGAGTGAAAAGGTGAAAATTCCTAACTTAATAAAGCATTTTATACATCTCACATCACGAGAAGAGGGATGAGTACAGTACAATAAGATATTTTGAGAGAGACCACATTTATATAACTTTTATTACAGTGTATGGTTATAATTGTTCTATTTTATTATTAGCTATTGTTAACCTCTTACTGTGCCTAATTTATGAATTAAACTTTATTGTGAGTATGTGTGTGTAGGAAGAAAATATAGTACATATGTTACAGAACGGACCTGTTGGAGAGGGCAAGATACTGTTACCAAATGGAGCCTCCCCTCCCCTGGGGTCCCTCTGTACTAGATTCGCCTTGCCCACCACCCTTAGGAATTGGAATTATGGCTCTCAATGCCAGAGTTTGGTGAAAAGGGAAGGAACTATTTATTCAAAAGTTATACAGGTTTAGAGTAATGGGAGAATATCGCCATTAAATACTCAAAGTCCCCTAAAACACCCACAGACATACAGTCAGTCCTTCCCCACCTTTGCCCAGTCAGGCCAATCTGGGGTACCATATCTCAGGAAAACAACTAGAAGTCCAAGGCTCAGGTAGCCTTTGGTCCTTCCCAGTAATCCACGCTCAGCTGGCAGGCCTCCCCTGGTTCCCAGCACCATCAGCTGTGTCGCCAGGATCTCCAGTTCTTAATCCAAACCCACATGGTACCTTCTCATGGCCTGCCAACGAGAGTCCTTTCACTTCTTTCCTTCCCTGAACGTCTCTCCTGTGTTCTTCCATACTGCTGTGAGAGGGCTCTGCATGGCTGCTACATCCTGCCTTCCTGCTTCCTAAGCTGTGTGGTAAAGGGATCCCCTTCTCCGCCCCCCCAAACCGCGTGGTTCCAACCTGCATGGCTGCCACACCCGGGTTTAAATCCTGGTGCATATCTTCCTCTGGAACCCCACTTCTGACTCCTCCTACAGTCGGCTACACCTGCCAGCACTCCTGTATTTTTCTAGCCTTTCTTGGCTGCCGTAGTTAGTCCGGGAAGGCATGGCCCTGTGACGGGGAGCGAACCAACTCCAAGCTCTCACACAGGTGCTGTAGCCAGGGGGAGCTGCCTCCCAGTTATGTTTTGGTTCGAAGTCACTCCCATCTCTCTGGCTCAGAGCATGGCCACAGCTACTTAACATGTCCTTGAAGCTAGCCAGCAGTTATAGATATGTAAAATAACTATTTTTGCATATCAGGTATGAAGCTGGCCAACTGTTGATATGCAAAATAACTCTCAGTGGCCCTGCTCTATGTGTCCCATCCCCAGTCCAGACTTGGGGGGGTCAGGATACCCTGTATTTTTATATTTCCTGGACACCTCAAAGTTCTGGACCCTGTTAGTTACACGTGAAGGTTGGTACTCCCTGCAGTTGCAGACATCCACTGGGGACCATGGGACCCATCCCTGTGGAGGGGGCGCGACTGTCCTTTTGTCTGGAATTTTCCCGCTCTTTTCTTTTACCCCTCCAGTTATCTGACATATATTTATTTTTCAAATCTCAAACATTATCTCTTCTAGGATGATTCCTTTCCCTCTCGTTCTCCTTCTGAGGAAAGGTTCAATTCCCTTACTGTACGCTTCTTTTTCAATATGCCTCTCATACAGACAGGGGCTCATTTTCTCATTACATGCTCTGTGAGGGCAGGAGCTGGCTCTGTCATGTTTCCAGCATGTTTCTGAAGCCTGCCCAGGACACACTAGACACAACTGAATTAATCTTAAACTAAGTTGAATTAAAATTACTAGCCAGAATATTGTACATGCTCTTAGAGGGTCAGGAGGTGGGTAAGGAGGTACAAATATGAGAAGAAACAGTTGTCAGAGTGGTGGTAGGGGATCCGGGATTGTAGAGAACCATACACTGGTAGTATGTAGGTGGTGCATACTTTTGAGATTAGTAAATTGAATGGTGAAAATGCAGTGCATTTATCAGAATACTTAAAATATAGGAGAAAGCAATCTTGCAGTGTGATTTTTGTTATCAAAAGCATCATTGGCAGTATATATCCTTGTACTACAGTAACTGCATACCTAAAGGAACATCTCCTTTTAACGTTTCAGGTCTTCTCTTGGAAGATAACCCGTCTGTACGTGCCATATCATTAGGACACGGTCACATTTTAGTTGGCACAAAGAATGGCGAAATACTAGAAGTGGATAAAAGTGGGCCAGTAACACTTCTGGTCCAGGTAATTTCAAATATTAATATTTTTTTTCCCTTTGTGTATATACATTTGATTCAATACATAAGAGCCAAAGTTGATAGAGATGAAAAATGATGTTAAATTAAGTAGGGAAATATTTGTTAATGTTACTATATACCAAACAATTTAAATTTTATTATAGCTATGTGTATAGCTTCAGTAAACAAATGTACATGACATCATATGGATAATAGCCAATATTTTAAGTAATTTCTTATTGCAAAACAAACCAATGGAAAGAAAAATTATTTGTAATTAATTAAACCCCATCCCTTTATTTCATATTTAATTTTATTTCTTTGAAGTATATTTGTTGAACCTAAGGCTATTGTTTCTCTGTGAAATTTTTCACTTTATTTCATTCTTTCTCATGTTTCTAACTTAGAAAAATTAAAAATGAATGTATGCTAAAACTGTATTGCTGAAAACATCAAAGAAAATACAGGATGGGGCAAAAGTAGGTTTACAGTTGTTTATATGGAAAATAATACAATAATTAATAAATGATAATATCAGAAAAAACTTTCGCATACTCACAACTGTAAACCTACTTTTGCCCCACCCTGTATATTAATAGTAAAACAAAAAGCCCAGAAATACAAAATTTGTGGTATAAATGTAAAATGAAACAGCAGGGAATGCTGTATTAATTTTTCACGTGTAATTTCCTATGTATACTATGTTTTTCTGAAAAGTAGGGAAGGGAACAATCGACAGTGTGAAATACACCAAGCAAGGCAGGAGCTACCCTGGCGATTTTCAGTCTTTGTCATCCCGTGGCACATACAAACTAATTGTAAAATTCTACGGCGTACCAAAAATACATATTTTGCCTATCTGACCAAAAAAAACAGGTGTAATTTGATTCCTTCACAGTGGATGGCTATTGTTGTGTTGGCTGTTGTCATTTTTTTATTTTACAATCTAAGGGAAAAGAGGTCTCTGGCTGAATAGTCAGGTATTGCGTTTTAAAGACTCTTGCAGCACACCAGTGGAAAATCGCTGATCTGCCCTAATGAAAAATTGTCTCATGCAACTCTACACAGTAACACCAATTGTGGGCGTGCCTTTCACCCTGAAAAAGAATTATGTCCTTTCCTAACACAGACTTATTTTTTCTCCAGTCCCCACTCCACTCCTGTTAAGATAGCGAAGAGGACACTCAGATGAAACATTGCACGTACTTCGGTGTTCGTATAGTGTCCTGATGTACCAAGGAGAACTTATAAGCAGATAACACATTTTACATTAAATTAGCTGTCAGACTTCCATGTCCTACTCTTTAATCTCAGTCACATCATATTCCTTTGAAGTAAAGAGAGATGGAGTGGTGGTGTTCATCACCATGTTTAGGGTCTCTTGGAAATATTAGACAAGTGCACTTCTACAGAGGGATCCATAGATGGCACCGTTGAAAGCACACACAATTTCATAGTTTTACGATTTTTAAGTCATAAATGACGTCCCAGTAGTTTTATATTTATTGTAAAGTTTAAGATTTCAAATCCACTGTCCCTTATGCATCAGGAAGAAGATAGGAATACCACTGCTCACCATTATTGTCTAACTGTGTGTGTTAGGTATTGGCCAGTTTAGCCAAACAAAACAAAAAGTGTAAGTGTTAGAAACAGCACTGTCAATATTGCAGATATTATAACCCTAACTTTGTTCGGAGAGAATAAACTGGAAATTTAGTAGACCTTAATAGGGAGCCCTCTGAAGTGAGTAGATGCAGAATCAACACACAATAGTATTTCTATACTTTAGCGAGAATCAGTTAGAAATTATGATACAGCAGAGGTGCTTATAAAGAAAACTCTACAATAACCAGGAATAAATAGAGGTAAAAATATGCAAGACCTATGTTAAGGAAAGTGGACAATTTTGCTAAAGGCATAAAAGAATTGAATAAATTATAAATTCAATATGATTATAATCCAAATCCTAATGAGATTTTACAAAATCTGGGAAGCGTTTTTAAAATCATCCAGAAGGGGAAAATATTTTAAAATAGCCAAATTTTTGTGAAACTTCATGCTAGAAGTAAAGATAATGTAAGACTATAGTAAACAAAATCTGGGAAGTGTTTTTAAAATCATCCAGAAGGGGAAAATATTTTAAAATAGCCAAATTTTTGTGAAACTTCATGCTAGAAGTAAAGATAATGTAAGACTATAGTAATGAAAAGTGGGACTGCGTGCACACACAGAAGTGCGCTCATCATGTGTACCGAAAGCTTGTACCACAAAGTTAGTGGCAACCGAGTTCTGCGGGTCCGTTTGGGAAGTTGTGTCTGTTAACAGTGCTATGTCCTCTGATCCACGAACATGGGTCTTCCCGTTTACTTAGATCTTTAACTCTTTCAGCAATGTTTTATAATTTTCAGTGTACACATCTCATAATTATTTCATTAAAAATAACTGAACTTATTAGGTCTAATGGTTTTTTCAGTGGTTTTGTTTTGTTTTTTTAGGATTTTCTGTATACGAGATCATGTCATCTGCAAATGGAGATATAGGTCTACTTCCCCCTTTTAATCTGGATGCCTGTTATTTCTTTTTCTTGTCTAATTATCCTGTCTGGACTCTTCATTCATGTTGAGTAGAAGTAGAGAGAGCAGACATTCTAGTTTTATTACTAATTTTAGGGATAAGTGTTAACTGTGGGTTTTTCGTAGATGCCCTTTGTCAGGTTGAGGAATTACACTTTTCTTCCTAGTTTGTTGCATGTTTTTCTCAAAAGCATTTGTCAAATACTTTTTCTCTGTCTTTTGAGATTATCATGTGGGTTTTTTGGGTTTTTGGTTTTACTCATAATGGTGTATTACATTCATTGGTTTTCAGATTTTAAACCAACCTTGCATGCCTGGCGTGAATTCCATTTAGTTGTGTATAATCCTATAATGGAATCAATTTGCTAGTATTTTGTTGAGAATTTTAGCAGCCATACTTATAAAGGATATTGGTCTGTAGTTCTCTGGTGATGTCTTTCTGGTATTGGTATCAAGGTAACAGTAACTTCATAAAATGATTTGGGAAGTGTTCTCTCCTCTTTGATGGCCTCTTTCTCAGATCACCACCAGCCATTAAAGCTCTATTGTTTTCAACATTTTCCTGGAGCATAAGTTGCTCCACAAACTAAACTAATGAAATTCAGGCTCCTTAAAAGGAACAGTTCCCTAGGTTAGTGTTTGAGATTTGTTTTGACTTTTTAGGCAGTCTTCTCCCAGCTACCCCTGAGATTTCTCTGCCTCTCTTGGACAAACTAGCTGACTTTCAGGTTAGCCTGTGTGTCCCTTGGGTCTACCAGTTGCCTCCCAATTACTTTTCACCACTACCTTCTTCGTTGCTGAGAGCACCTTTGGGCTGGAACTTGTCCACATTTGTGCAGTAAATGAAGTCAGTTCCCTTGAGAATGAATTAGGAACTGCTTTATGGCTTGGTTTTCTCTCCAGGCAAAACCTCTAATCTAAGGCTGTCAAGTTGTGGGTGAGGACAATGGAGTGCTCTTTCTGAGTGTACCTTCCTTTAGAAACTGAGTGCTTGGTGTGGGGGAGGGAACAGTAGCTTCAGGTGTTACTGGGTTGACACTGAGGTCCCAGTATTGTCAGGGGTACTGTGGCCAAAGTAGAGGAAACATTTCAGAATGAGGGTGGGCAGAAGAAGGGAGATCCCACCAAGAATTTAGTGTCAGTAGCAGGTACCAGGGACAGATGAGAAATGCTGACACCTGCCCCTTCTAGGAAGGTAGCCTCTGATAGCCAGGTGGGTAGGAAGGGAAGTGCTCTGGGTTTTATCTGGCCATTGTGGAGCTTCCACACTGATGGGTAAGGAAGAGGGAGAAGAGGGGTGGGTCTCGGCTCAAATACTACAAACTTTCCCTGTTCTTAATGAGTTCATATTTTCTTGATTAAATGTTTCCTCAGTTGTTGTTTCTCCTTGGAACCATTTCCAGAGACTTTAAATGTTTTTTTAAATGTATATATTATTTTTACCACACTTATGGGTGAGGGGGTCTGTGGCACTCCTTACTCTGTCCTGCAGGACATTCCCCCTACATAGCATTTGGTAACCTTCCAGGGCTGACAATTTCTGTTTCCCTTCCCTCCACCCAGTGAATGGGTGAGGGTTTTAAGCTAACTTTAATAGTAGCTTGCTTATATTTTAATTGTGGATATCAAGTTGTTACAAAGGTGTTTTATGGTGCATTCCAAAAAATAAAAAGTTTTAGTAAACCTCATTATGCATTATTCTATCATTATAATATATTATCAAAAGTTCTGTTTAGTTTTGTCAACATGAGAAACACCCAACCTATAAGAATTTTTATGAGTTTATTTCAGTCAAACTGACAACAATTGCTGGGAAGCAAAATCTCAACCAGTTGAGAATATGCTCCAGAGAATGGCAGTTTTGTACCTTATTTTATACATTACAATCAAAGGAGGGGGTGTAAGGGGTGTTAGGGAGGCTGGAGAAAGCCAAGGGGAGGGAATACTTCTTTTACATAGGTGGGTGTAGTATAGGTAACATTTAACAATTAACATGATAATAACAGTGAGGGCATTTGTAGTCTCTTCTCTGGCGTGGTGCTTTGAGGAGTTTGGAAAAAGGGAAGTGACTCTGATATTCCAAAGTCACTGTTATCAGGTGTGTTACTCTACATGCAAAAAAGACAGCAGACGGGCTCAGTCAGGGCAAAGACTGACCTTTGTTGGGGAAAAATAGCAGCCTAGAACATGACTCCCTCCATGAACTGCTTTTAGTTTAGGGAGCTTTACTTTAGGTCTCTGGGTTCATAGGCCACTGTGCAGGCCTCCCCTGAGCTGGTCAGGCTTAGTATGTGGCCCCTTTTTCGTTCCCAGTTTGTTTTCTAAATATCCATAGCTTTAGGTTAAATTGATCTTAACTATGTTTTCTTTATAGGGACACATGGAAGGAGAGGTGTGGGGTCTGGCTACACATCCTTACCTGCCCATCTGTGCTACTGTAAGCGATGATAAAACCTTAAGAATATGGGACCTCTCTCCTAGCCATTGTATGTTGGCTGTCCGGAAACTGAAAAAGGGTAAGGGCTCTCAGACTCGAACGTAGCTTGTCACAATTTTAAGGCCCTCACAAGTGTGAGGAAGCCATAGTCAGTGTATAAAAAAAGACTGAATATTTACTCTGTGTCACTTGCTCATGATGCTATATAAACGAGATTAATGATACCCACTCTTCACTTTATGGGACTGCCGTGACTATGCCTATCCTGAGCCAGTTTTCATCTGGCTCACGTTGGGAGAGAGTATAGGAGGAAAACAAAGTTAAGTTTCCTACCTGTTAGGACTGCGGATTGTGTGTACTTCAGAATTGAAAACTAAGGAAGAAGGCCGTAAAAAGGGGCAGCAGGCGGGTGGGAGGAGGGCATTCTAGGGTGAAACAGAGCTGGCACGTTTCGTAGGAGGCAGATGAGGCTAGCCTGCCAGGCAGAGAGGCAGAGGGTTCAGTTGCTGGAGCAGGGCTGTTACTGTCTTCCTGGGGCTGATGGGGATATACAGATAGCTTCCGATTTCCTAGTGAGGCGGTAAGAAATGTTACTTTATGGCATGGGGATACTGTAGAAGGAGCTCTGGTAGAAAAGTGGGGAATTGTGACTCAGGAATGTGACAGAGTCAGCAGAGGAAGGAAAAGATTTGTCTAGTATACTAAGGGCCAGGGTGAAGTTATGTGACATGGATTCGTAATTCAATCATTTAATTTACTTTTACTGCCTTCTACGAAGTTACAGAGTCTGTCTCTTCTTCCAGGGTTTCTGTTAAATTTTACTGTGTATACTTAACTAAAAATCTGAAGCTAGTCACAGTCTCAAAACTCCAGTCATTGTCTTTCCCCTCCCTCCCTTTTTTTTAAAGTTACTGATATCCAGCCTTTTCATCCTCTGGTGTTTTGTTTGTTTCTTGACGAAAATTAGAGAGACTTACCAAATATTTCAGTGGTTCTGTACTTGAACCGTCAATGTCAAATGTTAAAAAGGATTCCAAAACCACAGTCACACCTCTCCGGGCAGAAACCACGTTACCAGTTATTTCCTTCACAGGGCCATCGGAAGTCCCGACCAGTCAGATTTGTAACATAGACAACTTTAATACCTATCCGATTTCTTTTGCTTTTTTTAAGTGAGGTACAGTTGACACCTGACATTAGTTTTGAGTATATAGTATAATGATTTGATATTTGTATATAATGTAAATAAAAAGACCACCACAATAAATGTAGTTAACATCTGTCACCATACAGAGCTACAAAAAATTTTTTATTGTGCTGAGAACTTTTAAGGTCTGTTCTTCCAGCAGTTTTCAAATACGGGATATAATATTATTATCTGTAGTCATCATGCTATACATTATACCCCCATGGCTTATTCCATAATTGGAAGTTCGTACCTTTTGATTCCCTTCACCCATTTTGCCCACCCTCCCTTGCCCACCCTCAAGCCCTCACCTCTGGCAGCCATCAGTCTCTCCTCTGTACCTGTGAGCTCTGGGTGTTTGTTTGTTTGTTTGTTTGTTTCAGATATCACATATAAGCGAGATGATGCGGTATTTGGCTTTCTCTGTCTCACGTTGGCTAGCACCACGCCCACAGGGTTCATCCATGTTGTTGCATGTGGCAAGATTGCATTCTTTCTTATAGCTGTTTAAATAATATCCCATTGGTGGTTAAACATTTTTTCATCCATTCATCCACTGGTGGACCTTTAGGTTGTTTCCAGTGAACCTGCTGCCAATCTCTTGGTCAGCTCTCACTCCTCACTTTAGGCACCTCACAGTAGTTGTTGGCATCATTGATTATTCCTTCTTCTCTGAGCAGTTACTTCCCTCACTTGGCTCTAGGAACTATGAACACTGGGGTGTTCCCATCTTCTGGCTTCTTTCTTTGTTTCCTCTGATGGCTCTGCCTCTTCTTCCTGTCTCTACATACAGAAATGCTCCAGAGATCTGTGCCTGGCTTTCCTTTTATTATATGCACACTCACACTTTAGGTGATTGTATCAGTCACTGTCCAGTCATAACACAGAGGCCATACTAGTCATGTGAACTGGGAAAATGTAATAAAGAGGATTGTTAACAAGTAAAAGGTGGTTACCTGCTGAAAAAAGCTATGGAAGCAGGTACTAGCCCTAGTTAGCTGAGGGAGAGTGAACAGAGAACCTAATGGAGATCCGGACCTAGTTGGGAAAGGGTGTGGCTGCCCTCTGAACTCTGTCAGTGGTGAAGAAGCTTGCCAGAGGGTGCAGTCCTCAGTGGAACAGTGAGAGTGGTCACTGGGTGAAAGGAAAGCTTGCTGGAGGGCACAGGCCAGAGCTGGATGGCAGGACCTCTGCTTAGAGAAAAACCTAACCCAGGCCAAAGGCTGTTGTCTGGGCCGAGCTTTGCTGGAGCCTGCTAATCGTGTCAGAATCATTGGGGCCATTACAGTGATGGGAAGAATCTTGCTAGAGGCCTTGGTAGGGGGCCACACTGTGGGGAGTGCAGCCAGGTCCCCTGCATCATGCCCTGGCTCTTGAAGGAAGAAGAAGAGCCCCTTTCCCTGCTTTGGACTTGTCGAGTCTCTCTAGCTCCCTACATTGGCACAGCTTAGTATCAGTCATCTGACAGAAGAGAGAAGTCTTCTATAAGGCCCAGGGAATGGTAGATTTGGAACAGAGAGGCAATAAATTAATAACTAGCCCAAATTACCCCTTTGTCTAATCAGCATCCATATACATCTTTATATACCCATTTGAAGTTCAGTACAATCACAGAACTGACCTTATGCCTATATTCTACCAAAAATTTCTATGAAATGAGATTCAGCTACCATTAGTACAAGTGAAGAGTTCTCACCCTCTCCCCAAAGAGAGAAGACACCCAGTCCCAATGGTCATTGTATCCATTGTTGACTATGTTAACCTCTCTCAAATTCAGTCACAGTCTTAATATTCTGTTACCTTAAGACTAAACTGGAAAGCTAACTACCAACAAACTTGCATAAAATATTAAGGGGAAAAGGGAGAGAGAAGCAACTAGTTTATATATACATATAACAAACATTTATGTATAGTCCCTATTTCTAAAGTGGTTGCTCTCTGTGATTTTCTTCCTCTATCACCCATTCCATGCTTTCTCTGCCCTTAGCCAGAACCTTAGGTGGTTAGGGTTACTTAACTGGTAGGGTGACCCAAACCTTCATTGCTGAAGGATGTGAAGTCTCAGTATCTCTGTTTTTTTCTTGTTGCTGTTGTTTTCCATTGAGCTTTATCATGGAAACCAGTGAACCCCCTGGGTTCCAGATGTAGTCCCCTGTGCCTTCATTGTGCATCAGTAACTACTTTCCACTCTGTAATCAGGACTGATCACTCCAGCCGGGAGGGTAACAACCCCTTTCTCTGCCTGTTGGTTCAGTGGCATAAGTTGCCCAACACGACCAGATGGCAGTCTTATCTTCCAATTCAGTGGAAACATTTTGTCCCCTGGTGAAAGCATTCTCCCTGCCCTTGGGAGCTAAAACCAAATTAACGAGGCTCAGAGTTGCCAGGATGCACAAACAAATCGTGCAAGCTGGTTATTAGATGTAACAGAAGGGCCACCCCCACCTGTACCTCTTGATCTCCAGACCCATGGGTGCTGCTGTGAGGTGGGCAGCACTTGCATAAAATGGTCTGTCATTCAAAGCATATATTGCATCCTGTAAGATAAAACCCCCAGTCTTTAAGGGTGTTGGTTCCCAAATGGTGCCAAAAATTAGTTTTCAGTAAGCCATTACATCATTTTCTTAGCAGCTTTCCCTGAGTTATGGAGGTATGTGATAAAACCAGTTAATTCCATGGGCATGAGCCTGATGCTGCACATTCTTTGCAATGAGATGAGTTCCTTGATCAGAAGCATGGATAGTAGTGCTAGCAAAAGCGTATGGGCAGGAAAGAAAAATCGAGAATTCATGTTTATTCCAGTGAGGATAAATCTTTGCCCCCTTCATAACGGACGAGGTCCAGTGTAATCAACATGCACCAGGCTGGTCTCCTTGGGATTGGTGCCATGTCAGAGGTTCATTTGGTCCCTACTGTTGGCAGATTAGATACTCAGAAGTAGTGGTAGCAAGATCAGCCTTGGTAAGAAGTCCATGTTTTTGAACCCAAGCATAGACTCCATTCTTGCCACCATGGGCCCACTGAGAAAGTGCTAGCTGGCTAGGAAAAGAGGTTGCCTGATATACACAAAACGTATCATGTTGTCCATCTGAATATTGAGAGCCTCCTCTGCAGAGGATCCCTTTGTTGAGCATTCTTAGGACACAAAAATCTTCACAGCTTGTGCCCTTTCTGAGAGGTTCTTCCACCCATCTATTTCCAGATCTCCTTGTTTCCAGTCTTTTACCCATTCCTTCTAGTCCTTAACTGCTTGTCCAAATAATTAACAATTGTTAACGAATCAGTGTAAATCTGTCCATCTGGTCATTTCTTACTGTAAAAATGGAAAACCAGATGGACTGCTTGAAATGCTGTCTACTGGGAAGTTTTACCTTTACCATTGTCCTTCAGGGTCACCCCGAGTGGGCTGTAATGCTTTTAGATGGGTACGGACATGCTGTGTAGAAACATCTGTAAATCTGGCTCAGATTTGTTTCTTCCTCAGTCAACTGATTGATCATAAGTGAGGCCCTAGGACTAGATTGAGAGAGAGGGGAGGCATTGCAGAGGGAATTACTGTTGAAGGATTCTGAGCCACCTGTACATGCAAGTTACTTGTAACTTCCAGGTCTGTCCACGCCTGGTCTTTTATATACCATTTCCACTTGATAGATTGCTGTTGTGCACACCCAACCTATGGTTAGGTTAGTCATGGAACTTTCAGTGCATAATAGGAAGCTCTAGACACATAGTCACTTGATACCCCATGGTTAGGAAGCTACCCTCTAACAAGACCTAGTAGCAAACTGGAAGCTGCTTCTCAAAAGACAAATAGTTATCTGTAAAGAAGGGCATGGATTTTCTCTCAAATCCAAGAGCTCTGCACTATGATTCTCCTTTGGTACTTTCCAGAGGCTCCTATACAGCATCCCTGTTTACCACAGACACTTTGAGTGTCTTTGGATCTGCTGGATCATAAGGCCCAAGTAGAAAATGAGCTTGCCTCATCTTGTTCTGGTCCCCCCTGGAATCTGGAAGCCTTATAAGTGACTTGATAGATGGGTAGAAACAGCTCATTGGGATGTGCTATATGTTGCTTTCAAAAAGGCCTACCAAGCATTTTGCTCCTTCTGTGTGTGGTCGGTGATGGGTGGTGCAACCACTTGGCTTTCACCTTGGAGGGAATATCTTGACATACTCCAGATGATTGGATCCCTGGGAATTTCACTGAGGTGGCAGGTCCCTGAATTTCTGTGGGGATCATCTGCCACTCTCTGGATTTACTTATGTCTTACTAAGGCATCTAAAGTACTTGTTGCTTCCTGCTCCCCAGATCCATTCAACATAATGTCATCAATGTAGTGGACCATTGAGATGTTTTGTGGAATGTCAAGACGATCAGGATCTCTGTGGACTGTATTATGGCAAAGAACAGGAGAGTTGAAATAGCCCTGAGGCAAGGCTTTGAAGGTATCAAAGATACAAGCCAGGTAAAAGCAAACTGCTTCTGGTGATCCTCACAGATTGGTGTGGCGAAGAAAGCACGGACCAGGGTGATGGCTGCATGCACAACGCTAGGGGTTGTGTTCATTTGTTCTAGTAAAGACCTAGAAGACTACATCCAGACCCGTGGCTTCAATCAGAGTCACTCCCTGAACACATTTATTATCTGTAGTTATAATCTAAAATCCATCTGATTTCAGCACAGACCAAACAGGCAAGTTTCAATGATGATATGACAGGTATTCTTGCTCCTGCTATTTCAGGTCGTTGTCTCTGATTTTTGTAGTTCTCAGGCTCGCAGTTTTGCTTCTGATTTATTGTCTTGGTAGAGAGATGCATTCCCAGAGTTTTCACTTAGGTTTTCCTGTCATAATGACCTTAACCTGTGGATCACAGAGTCAGTTGCCAAGTGTATCTATTCAAAGTCAGGAATTGGGTGGGGTCCATAGACCTCCTAGGTCCACTGTGATTCAGAATTGGGCTAACACATCATCTGCCTCAGGATCACCGTGAGGCCCCACTTCCACTGGTGTACAACAGTAGCATTTTGCATTTCCCAGAATTAGTGTCACTTCAGAGCTTATATGTGGTCAGTCCTGAAAGTTTGGATATTTCCTTTTCTCAGTCACAGCCATTCTGGTGAGTGGCCACAGGTGCTTAGAAGAAACTTTGTGTACTTGTGCAGTGCTGCGTGGTTCTTCGTAAATGGGACCTGGCCTTCCCCTTAGCCAGGGAGCTCTGAGTATATGAATTGGCTTAGGTCTGAGAAGCGGGTGAGAATCTGATTCTCCACTGTGGTGATTTGAGTCAGGGTGTTCTGCTACCTAGTGTGCAGTTGTTTCTGTTACATAGATCTGACACTAATCTGGTAGCCTACTCATCTGTGTCATTTCTGGACACTTCGTGATAAATTAGCCACCAACAGAAATCCCCACAGGCCAAAACGTTCTGATTATCAGTACATCCACCTCGTCTTTTCTTAAGTGGTTAAGTGGTACTTCTTGGCTTCTGCTCCTCCAGGATTATCCTGGTTGAATCAGGGAGCCCCTATTAACGGTGATACCCCCCATTCCTGACCTGCATAGGAACACAGTTATAGAGCTTTTCAAGGGTGTAGATGCTGTCCTTAATGAATGTACTTTTCAGTGCCTTTGTGAAGGCACTCTTTTCTAGACTTTTCTGGGGATGTAGGTTGCATGTGGAAAAATCTGCTTTAGCAGTCTTGCCTCCCTAAGCTTGTGGAGTCCTTCCTCTATGTCAGGCGTGAGTCCATGGGCGAGATCCAGCCCACCTCCTGATTTTGTAGGTCAAGTTTATTGAAGCACAGCCATGCTCATTCATTTATGTATCGCCTAGGTCTGCTTTTGCACTACCATCACAGAGCCGAGTAGTTGTGACAGAGACCATATGGCCCACAAAGCTGAAAATATCTGCTGTCTGGTCCTTTATGGAAAAGTGTTCCCACCTGTGCGCGACAGCGTGCTGAGATGTCATCCAAGCTGGGGGGCTAGTGACAGCAGAGGAGCAGTTGTGATGGCTCTTCAGAAGGTTAAGCGTCCCCTTGCCATGGCGCCTGCCTCAGAAAGTCAGGCTTCTCATAAACGAGAGAGCGAGCTATTTGTCCTGGCCAGGGAAACCCAGAATAACTCGTGAGTTCAGGACTCTCAGTTATGTCTGAGTTCACCCAGCTGTTCCCACTTCAAGTTTCCACATTCCCTTCTTCCCAGTCAGGGCCCTACCTTTCACCTGAGACACT
Organism: Macrotus californicus; assembly: GCA_007922815.1. NCBI lineage: Eukaryota > Metazoa > Chordata > Mammalia > Chiroptera > Phyllostomidae > Macrotus > Macrotus californicus. Next base: position 8,486 of record VMDR010010441.1, on the reverse strand, counting down.
TGGTGAGACTGTGATTTTAAATTGTAAATTTTAAACTGACACAACTAAATTTTATATTTAATTTTCAGCAATATCAGTCCTGTCATAGATTTTTTTTAGATTTGCCGTGGAGGCTCTCTCTCCATTCAGACTGTGACTTGTGTTGAGAATTTAAGAACCTGAGCTTACTATATCTTTCTGTAAATGTTCCATGCACTCAGTTGCATAACACAGTCTTTGTAGTCCTCGTATTTTTGAGATGGTCAAGGGCAGCAGCCTCTTGGACTTCCAGGGCACTTATTTCAGTAGCTACTTCTCATAGTCAACCACAGGAGGTACACCGATTGTTATGCCAGTGCATGGCTTGCATTCCCAGCAGCCCATATCTCACCGGCCAGGACTTAGTGCTGTGCTCAAGCCCAGATGTGACTAAACTAATTCCAGAAATCTGGTCTTTTACGCCCTGTCTTCTATGACCACATCGGTACCAATTCCGTATCAGTCAGGAGACAGAAACTACCCCAGTGATTCGAACAGGAAAAGTTTAATATGAAATGTTGGCTAATAAAAGGTGATACTGAGTAAAAGAAGATTCTTAAGGGGTATAGAAGTAGCAGCTGCAGAAAGCTGGTGCCACCCGTAGGACTAGTGGACAATGAATGAACTTAGAGGATGGATCCTTCCCTTTTTCCCCCAGGCTGAGATTCAGATCTCTTTGGAGAGGATGTGGCCACCACAGGAACGGTACAGCCTGCCATTGGAAAAGAAACTTGCCAGGGGACTGATCTGCTATAGAGGCAGAGACACCCCCCCCCCTTCAGTGCCCTAGAAAAGACCCTTCCTTCTGCTTTTGCCTTGTAGGGGCCCCTCAGCAACTTCTGCTGGCCAAAATCAAGTCAGCTGGCAAAGGAAAAATGTCTACAGCATCAGCTCCAGTATCACATAGCAGGAAAAAGAGGTGGATTTGGAGCTGAGAGGCAGTAAATTAATAACAAGTTCCTGTGCAGTCTCTTGGCCGTAACTGCTCTCTGTCTGCTACTACATCCCATATTTATATCCCTCGCCTGTTCTCCCTGGAGCTCCAGAGAAGTGTTGATATGCAAACTGGCTCTGCCTTGTCTTCATTTGGATTTTTCATGGGCATCCTTAACTTAATGGATACAGAGTCAAACATTTGTATCTCTTCTAATTTTTTCTCATCTCAACAGAGGGCATCACCATTCAAACAAAAACACAGCCTTGACGTTCATCTTTTTCTTAGTCCACTCCCAGTTCATCAAAGTCTTGCCAGCTCTATCTTAAAAATACATCCAAATCCTGCCATTTCTCATCACCTCTGTTGCTGCCACCCTGCTCCAGGCCGTCATCTCTTGGCTTTTAAGTCTCAGAAATCATATCCTAGATTTTTCTGTTAACATGCTTGACAATTAAAGGACCACTTGTTCTTAATTCATTCTATAACTTTTCATTGTGTAACAGCTGAACCCCATCCCTCCCTTTCCATATATTATGATGCATCCCTTTTATGCTGCAAATTTGATGCTGCATCTTAAGATGCCAAGAGTTTTAAGAGTTTTTGAATCTGCCTGCTGCATCCCTTGCTGTCAGGATAAGCCCATGTTTTTGTGTTTGCCAGTCCAGCATTAACCCTCATTTTTAGAAATTAATAATGTAACATCATTATTTCTTCATGTATGGGTTTGAAACATGTATAGATAGATCTGCCTAGCTTAAACTAGTAATTGCCTATTTTCAGATTTTTTAAAATTTGAAAACATTTTTCTAAAAATGACTTTATATCTTAAATTTCTGATTTGTTGGGTAGAAACTATAAAAGTAGCTACCCAGCCCCTCCAAAAATTGCCATGTATGTCATTGGCTTTTTATGTTAGTTAAAAAACTCACTTCTTCAACAATTTAATTTTTTGAAGGTGAATATCAGTACTTGCTTGTGTTACTTTCAGGAGAGGAAGGGTTTGTATTAATTATTACTTAGAATTCCGTACCACTGATTTCAATAGAAAACTTTGTTATCTGGATCTCTGACTCCTTTTTAATGTGGATTTGAGGGTGTAATAAATATAGGGATCCTCTTTGAAATTAAAGGTTTTTTAAACACACACTTCGTTTTTAATAAAAGAAAATCACCTGACACACGCTCTCCTCCTCTTTCAGGTGGACGATGCTGCTGTTTTTCTCCTGATGGGAAGGCGTTAGCTGTTGGTCTCAGTGACGGAAGTTTCCTGATGGCAAATGCAGATACTCTCGAGGACCTGGTGTCTTTTCACCACAGAAAAGACACCATTTCGGATGTTCGGTTCTCACCAGGTACGATTCCATTGCAGTCGCATTTGATTGTTAACTTGGACCTGGCAGTAGGTAAACATGTCAGTGTGTAGTTTTTATCCTCTGGTATTTTATCTCAGCATTGTACTTTTTTGGCTAGAAGAGGCAGTATGGTGAGAGGAAAAAGCCCTGTGTGAAATCAGGGGCAGAGTATCTTTAGTGCCAATTTTGTCACTAGATTTTCTGTGTGACTTGGGCCCAGGCACTTCTCTGAGCTTCAGTTTCTTCATTTGTAACATAAAGGGGTTGGATAGATTGTCTTCATTTTAATCTTAATGCTTTTGAAATTACATTTTGTTTCATCAGTTTTATGCGTTGATTATCTATAATAGAGCCTACTGTAATGTAGGAATTAACTATTGTTAAGGCACAATTACCTGTGTTGGTTTACTTCTATTTTTCCTACATTCAGAGAGCTTTCAGTTTTTTGGTTAAATGGAAAGTGTTGCAAAATCACATTGTATATAATTTTTGACATCTGCTTTCCACTATACTTTACTGAAAACTTATTTCATTGTTAGAGTATACTTTTAAAATGTTACCTTCTTTTGTACCATTTCACAAACATATCTCTTTTGCACAAGTCATTTTTGTTGTGTACAGATCACTTGATTGTCCTTGCCTCATTAAATTTCCCTTTTTAAAAAATATTTTATTGTTTATGCTATTGCATTGTCCCAAGTTTTTCCCCTTTGTCCCCCTTCCCCCAGAGCTCCCCCCACACCGTTGTCCATGTCCATGGGTTTGACACACACGTATTGTTATAACTCAGAGAACAACCGAGTTCCTTCCAAAAATACAACTGAAATTCACTCCCGTCGTACAGTGTAAAAACTACTTTTAAATGTAGAGAGTTTCAGGCCAACACGTCCCTATCGCAGGCTCTGGAAAGTACCTGGCAGTGGCGTCCCACGACAGCTTCGTCGACATCTACAACGTCGCCAGCAGCAAACGGGTGGGAGTGTGCAAAGGGGCTACGAGTTACATAACCCACATTGACTGGGACACTAGAGGTAAGAGTTAAATAACTCACTCTTTTATAAGAGTTTCATTTGATTGAGTGTCGCTAATTTAGAGAGACAAAAAGTGATTCCACAGAGGAGTTCGAAAGGGTTGTGAGAAGAAAACACTCTCAAAGTGATCTTTCACTGCTCGCTCTCACGGGTGAAGATGACTGTCATGAGTTTAGACTTTCCAGTATTTCTCCTAGTGAAGTTCAAATTGTAGTACATGAAGTGTAAATTCTTCCATTTGTAAAGTAATTTAAATATTATACAAAAAATTTTAGTCATTTGTCTTGGCTGTTGTCAGAAAAGCTTGACATAGAGAGTAACAGGAAATCTGTAAAATAGGTGTGTCAGTGAGAATTTTAAAGTGGTTTCCCCTTGTTTGGTACAGACACATCCCCTAAAACTGCAGTCACACTTGTATCACATACAGTATTTAGTGAGCACCGTGTTTTAACAGTGTGCATGGCATGTGACAGTATTTAGTTAGTAAGTTTGGATAAATGCGGTTTAAGGATTTTTGTTTCACATATTCATCTCTGTACATCTAGTGTTGTAAATTAAAGTTTTTCCAACTGCAGTTGAACAAAATTTTAAAAGTGCCAAACTTAGTTTCTAGGGGTTTTTATATGCATAACAATAGAAATAGTTTTTATGTATATACATATACAAAAATTAAACCACTTACTAATTTAATTACTTAATTATATCAGAATTAACAAAATCAAATGTTCTTAGTATATGTTGACTGCAGAGAAAAATGATTTTTAGCTTAATTTTTCCATAAAAGTTAAACACGATACTATATATGTATTTATATTTTATCTATGTATATATAACTTTTTCACATTTGAAAGCTTTATTCAAATGCCCAACCTCCTTCTATGACAGTTGTTTCGGGTCACGAGCCCAACATCAGGGTTCATACACCATGGCGGCAACGGGCTCTGTTAAATCTTTTTTCATTTTTGCCATGGTTGGGTGAATAATTATATCTCCCTTTTAATTTGCATTTCTAAATTATTTGTTATCATAGACTTTTGTAATTTTTATTAACTACTTGTAGTTTTTCTTTTAACATATAAGGTTCATATTTTTATACAGTAAAAGTTAATTTTAATAAACTTTTCTTTAGAATTTCAAGTTTTCAGTTATGCATATAGTGTTTCCTATTTTAAGATGATAAAATTACTAAAGTATAAAATTATTAATGTAAGATTATATATGTGTATATTTTTTCACTTTCTTTTTAAGGAAAGCTTTTACAAGTTAACACTGGTGCTAAAGAGCAGTTATTCTTTGAAGCTCCCAGAGGGAAAAGACAGACCATCCCCAGCGTGGAGGTAGGAAGACAGTGCGCGTGCTGTTGCTGATGCGACTGAAAGCGGCTGCAACACTGGGCCTGCTGTAGTTACTCAGGAAGCCTGTTCTCAGATCATTCAAATTCTGGGTGTTCTTTTTCGGAGTTTATTTTATGGAGTCAGGCCACGTAGATGGGTACAGAGACGATGTGTTAGGAAAAAGCATAAGCCCTGTCCAGTGCAGCTCGGTTGGAGCATCACCCCATACACTTCAAAGCCACGGGTTGGATTCCCGGTCAGGGCATGTGCTGAGGTTGTGGATTTGGTCCTCGGTCAGGGCACGGAGGAAAGGCAGCCGGTCAGTGTCATGTTTCTCTCACATCAATGTTGCTCTTCCTCTCTCTCTCCCTCCCTTTCCTTCTCTTTAAAGTCTGTGAGCATGTTGTCAGGTGAGGATTTAAAAAACAGAAAGAAAAGGAATAAATTGCATGTATGTCTGTTTACATGCTCCAGTTGCTTCCCTCCAGGACAACAGCAGCAAGTGGATGACAGGACAGCAAAGATTAGAACAGCATTGCCCACATCTTTTGGGACCCATGTGCCCACAGTACTTATTGGCACATGCCTGTTTACAGGAAAGGAAAACGTGTTCAGTTGTGTGGCTGACGTTAGCAACAATTTCTGACATGACGTGACATGGCCGAGGAAGAGAGGCTAAAGAAATTGTAACATGAACGTGGCTTAAGAAGGAAGGGACTGTAATTTCCAACAATGATTATTGGAAACTATGCCTGTCATGTATTAGTAGAAATTTAGGTGTCAAGTTTTTTGATTATTCAAAGAGCAGAAGTAGGCTTCTTTCTTATCACTACGTGCTTGTCCTCTAGAACGCGCCGTGGGTCTATAATCTTGAATGATGTTGTGTTACAGTTTTTCCGCAGGAAACAGACACCTTGGGAAGCTACAAAACTAAGACAACTAATAACTTTTAACTGATTTTAAAATTTTATGACATATAATTACAAAGGAAAATATTAAGATTTAGCTATTCATTTTTAGATTTGGATATTACAAACTTACAGCGTTTTTTCCCTTTTAGGTAGAAAAAATCGGTTGGGCATCATGGACAGGTGTGCTTGGTCTGTGCTGTGAGGGAATTTGGCCAGTAATTGGAGAAGTCTCGGATGTAACTGCCTGTTGCCTCGCCAATGACAAAATGGTTCTAGCTACTGGGGATGACTTGGGATTTGTGAAGTTATTTAGATATCCTGCTAAAGTATGCACTTTTCTTTAACTTTCCTAATGACTCTAATTAAAACTACGGTCCTTTCATTGCATTTCATGGTTGTGAAATGAATGCTACTTCACTGCGACAATGAAATATGAATATGACACACACACATCGTAATATGAAAGGGTTAGAATTCTGTTTCCTGTTCTTGACATCACATTTGTGGCTTTCATCTAGAAGTATTATAATTTATTATTCCATGCCTTAAGTTGTATATTATATTGTACCGTGTTTCTCAATGTTGAGTAATGTAAATATCCCTTTAAAGGAAAAATTTCTTTTATCCCTAATATTAAGTAATTTCAGTATTCTTTACTCTTCTTTTGATTACATATTTACTATTAGTAAGTATAAAGTTTATATTTAAAATAACTTTATATTTACTGCTTTAAAGTTCGTTTTAACTAAATAAATGGTATAAATACAACACCTACAAAATTGAACATTGATTTAATGTGATGAATGATGTTATTTTTGCTAAAACCAAAGTGTCCAAATTCTTTGGAGTACTGTACTGTGTGTCTCTGCTACTGAGCCATCACTCAGTTGTCTTACTGCTTTCCTGTATCCGAACTACTGGGAAACATCACAAAAGTAAAACTCATATGTCAAGTCCAGATGCATTTGTTCTTAATTACCCCAAATTCATATATATAATTTGGCACCAACATGAGCATAAACATCAATTTGAAATAGGGCTCTGAAATCATCTGTGCTTCTTAGTTCATGATGGTCTTAATTGCTCATATTACTGTTTTTAGATCATCATTAAAGTAAAAATACATATCTGAAAATTCTCATAGACAACTCAGCTGCAAGAGAAGATAGTGTATCTGTTTTAGATACACATACGTGGTAGAACTTTAGTTGATAAGAATGTGTGTCAGTGAAACGTTTATTAGTCAGAAACTTTAATTCCAGCATTTAAATGGTATAAATGCCCTAAGAGTAGGTTCTGGGGTACTGGTCTGCCGATTCCTTCTTCACCTCACGGTGGCGACCACAGACTTCGGGAAACTACCTTCTTGCAGTGTTTTGTTGACAGAGCTTCCTGTTATTTCAGCTAACTCTTAAGAGTCATTCCCAGAGCATTCACTGATTTAGCTACCCTTATGTTTTGTGCATTTAAGCCATTTCCTATATTAACATCCTTGAAAAGATGTCCATCAGAAACCTGCTTATGTTACATTACTCTGAAATTTATTTCTGTAATTTGGTAATGCTAGTGTTCTAAATTTAAAAGTTGCCAGTTATCTCGAACTTGTATTTTTTTTAAATTTTATTTGTTTGTTTGTTTGTTTATGTATTTATTTATTTAATTAATTGTTGTTCAGGTACAGTTGTCTGCATTTTCTGCCCACCCCCACGTCCCACCCTCACTCCTACCCCCTATGGCTTGGTCTGTGGGTCCTTTCTACATGTTCCTTGAGGACCCTACATACCCGTGTGTGGTGCTTGCAAACAAAAACACTAATGAATTAAGATAAAAGACATTGACATGCACATATACCAAAATGATTGATAATTTTGCTAATAGGGCCATCCTGTACGTATATATTTATATTCTGATTTCTAAGTCATTGTTTTACTTTTAACAGTGCAGACATAGCCATTGTTTTTAAGAGATACATGCTGTTCCGCAGATGTACACTGTAATGAGCTAGCACTATCTTACGAACTTCTAAGGCATTTGAAGCTTTCCACTGCTATAAGTAAATACTGGGGTAAATAACTTGAGCACACATAGCCTTTTTTTAGCATAGATCTCTGGAAAGGGGGTCGGGAAGTGAAAGCTCAGAACATTCTTAGGCTTTTCATGCAGAATGCCAAGTTGATTTTTGAAAAAGCAAGGTGTGCAGCTATGAGTTGTACTCTGCCCTCACCAGATTGGGAATTGTTATTTTTTTATCCTAGTGAATTTCAGGATTTTCTCATTTTTTTTAAGTTGCATTTGTAATGATTAATGCTTAATCATGTATTAAGAAAGGAATTCAAAATTATAACAAGGTTTTCAAGTAATGAAACTTCTCAGAAATACTTTAACTTTTTTATCTTTAGGGAAAATTTGGAAAGTTTAAGAGGTATGTGGCTCATAGTGCGCACGTCACAAATGTTCGCTGGACTTACGATGACAGCATGTTGGTTACGTTGGGAGGTGCGGACATGTCTTTAATGGTTTGGACAAATGAAATGGAGGGCTTTCGAGAAAAAAGGCCTTGTGACAGTGAAGAATCGGATGTAGATTCTGAAGAAGATGGGGGTATGTTGTTTTGCAATATCTTAACTATAGAAAAATATAATACAACTGGTTTAGACAGCAGAAGCTAAAACATAATAACAGTGTTTGAATAATGGTGGTTTTAGTGTATTTGGTCTCCTTAACACCAAAATTATTTTTGTGACTCAGGATTAACAGACTGTCATATACTGATGACTTAGATATTCTTATTCTACAAGTGTAAGATAATCATCCTTAAATAAGTGCCATTAAAAAATTATAGTATCTAACTTCATGTTTTAAAATAATTCCTGAATTACCAATAATAACAGTTCATTATAGAA
>VMDR010010440.1:19460-30899 GCA_007922815.1 Macrotus californicus | reverse complement strand
TCTTTGAAAGACCTTTTTCTTTGTTCTCAGTGTTATAAAATTTCGCAATGATGTGTGTCTTAATGTGGTCAACTTTTATCTTTTAAAGTAGGTAATACTTAGTAGGTCCTTTCTGTCAAGAAACCATCCTTCAGTTTGAAGAGAAATATCTTGGACCATTTTCTGATGATTTCTTCCCCTTCTATTTTCTTTGTTTACTCCTTCTAGAATGCTTATTATTTGAATGGTAGACATCCTGCACCTGTCCTCTAATTTTCTTATCTTTTCTCTCATATCTTACATATCTTTGTCACTTTGCTTCTCTTTCTGGAAGATATATTATTTTTATTCTTTCTACTGAGTTTATCATTTATGCTGTATTTTTTAGAGTTTAAAGTATTCCTTTTTATACTGTTCTTTTTTTGTGGTACAATATTTTATTTGATATTTCAGAGTATATTAATAAGGGATTTTTTTTAGTGTTCTCTCTGAAGAGTCTCTGTTCCCTTTAAGTGACCTTTCCTATTTGTTTTGGTCTCTATCTTTCATTGTAGAGGAATTCCTCAGTTGTCTGGTGCTCTTTGAGATCTTAGTTCACCATTCCCAAAACTATGGTAGCTTACTGGGCCCGGTTTAGGAAACACTGATCTATCTCATTAGTAGATGAATGGGAAGTTTGTCAGACCCAGGCATAAGCAGAAGTGAAACAGACACAATGTTTTTTCTTTTTCTTTTCTTTTTCTAATCCTTACCAGAGGACATTTTCTCATTGCTTTTAGAGAAAAGAGAAGAGGGAGAGAGAGAGAGACAGGCAGACAGACAGACAGAAACATCAATGTGAGAAACACTGATCAGTTGCCTTGTTGTACATGTCCCAACTGGAGATCAAACCTGTAACTGGGGTATGTGCCTGACTGAGAATTGAATCCATGACCTTTTGGTCCTTAGGAGGATGCTCCAACCAACAGAACCACACCGGCCAGGGCATAATGTTTTTCATCAAGCCCCACCTCCTTCTTCCTTCTTCAAGTTTCTTCTATAACTCTACTTCTCCCTCATCCCACCTCTGTCCTTTAGGGTCTCTCATTGACTCTTCCTTCACTAGAGCCAGTTCAGGTAAAAATTCTGATCATTAGTTACTAATACACAGTATGAATGACTGATAAGGCTAAATATAATTCCTTGTATTTGGCTTTTGGAAAATGGGGGCAAGAACATTTCTTGGGAATAAACCAAAAGAACAGACTCTTAGGGTATAACTTAGTTTAACATCAAAGCAAATCAGCAGAAAGTATAGGAAAGTAGACAACTCCTTATCAAACCACTTATCTTATGAGACTGGCAATGGACAGAGAATCTCTACAAGAGTTGATCTCACTGTTCACCTTCCCATTCAGGGTTTTTCTAATTATCCCTGTTACCATTCCCAAGCCATGAAGAGGCAGAGCTGCTTTCCCCTTTGATGTGGTGATTCAAGAACAGCAACTGTTCTTCCTTAATACCCCAAACTGAGGGGTGGTAACATTCACAAGAGATTTTATAAACATTTAGAGAGAAATGAACCTAAAATGGCATGAAACTAGATAACCAGGCATATCAGAGGTGACTTACTATTTGTGTGTACTAGTCCTATCCCACTTTGATCCCCAGCCCAACCCTATATTATGGGTATTATCCTAGTTTCCAGTATTCAAGAACATAAAGCTAGACAGTCAAATTCCTCTTTTTCCAAACGTGAGACATGCAGGCTCAGAAAGAAGCCATCTCCTACCATGCTGACTTAAGGTCTTTCTGCTGGCAGAAGCGGCAGACTGTGGACTATGAACTAAATCTGGTCTGCAGATATATTTTGTTAATTCTGTTCCAGTTAAATTTTTTTTTAAATATTTTTATTGAATTAATTGGGGTTACATTGGTTTAATAAAATTATATAACTTTCAAGTATACAGTTCTATAATTATTCATCTGTATAAAGTACTGTGTGTTCACAACTCAAAATCTAGTCTCCTTCTGCTACCATTTATCCCCCTTTACCTCTTTTTCCTGCCCCAACCCCTGTTCCGTCTGGCAATCACCATACTGTTGTCTGTGTGTATGAGGTTTTTTGGGTTTTTTTTTGCTTAATCCCTATTTCACCTAACCCCTCAACTGTCCCCCCAACCTCTGACAGCTGTCAGTCTGTTCTCTGTATCTATGAGTCTGTTTCTATTTTGTTTCTATCTTGTTTCTATCTTACATTAGATTCCACATGTAAGTGAGATCATATGGTATTTGTCTTTCTCTGACTGGCTTATTTCACTTAGTATAATACCCTCTAGGCCTATCTACGCTGTTGCAAAAGGTAAGATTTCCTTCTTGTTTATGGCTGAGTAGTATTCCATTGTGTAAATGTGCCACAGCTTTTTTGTCTCCTTACGTATTGATGGGCACCTTTGGCTGCTCCCAAATCTTGGCTATTGTATTACAAACAGTGCTACAATGAACATAGAAGTACATATATTCTTTTGAATCAGTGTTTGGATTTCTTTGGATATATTCCTAGAAGTGGAATTGCTGGGTCAGAAGGCAGTTCTATATTTTTTCTGATATATATCTTCAGGCAAGGAAAACAAAAGAAAAAGTAAACAAATGACACTACACCAAACTAGAACATTTTTGCACAGCAAAGGAAATCATCAACAAACTGAAAAGACAACCCAGTGCATGAGAGAACATATTTGCCAAATGATACATCTGATAAAGGGTTAATATCCAAAATTTACAAAGAAGTGGTACAACTCAACACCAACACCAACAACAACAATCCAATTAAAATATGGGCAAAGGACCTGAAGAGACACTTCTCCAAAGAGGACATACGCTAGCCAATAGACATATGAAAAGATGCTCAATACCACTAATCATCAGAAAAATACAAATGAAAACCACAATGAGATATCACCTCACACCTGTCAGAATGGCTCTCATCAATAACAAACAACAAACGTTGGTGGGGATGTGGAAAAAAGAGAACCCTTGTGCACTCTTGATGGAAATGCAGACTGGTGCAGCCACTGTGGAAAACAGTATGGAGTTAACAGCTAAAATTAATTTTTTTTAAATTTAGTCATCAGCATTGAAAAATTTTTTGGAGAGATCATATTTTAAAAAAGCAAGGACATTTTCTGGCATTGAATACACACACACACACACATGCATTAACACGCAAGATCTGGAAACATATTGCCTCTATTCCTACATGGCGACGTTTGGCTGTAGTTGAGCATCAACTGCCCCTTTGTAAATGGACACATGCCTTCCAGTTTGCTGGAGCCTTCTTCTGGTCAACTTCACTTATTTTTGTTGTCCACTCGCCCTCAGTAAGCATTTGCAAACCTTTGGAGCTGCAGTTCTGTGTCTGAGGACCTACTCTTCCCCAGGTGATGGACTAGGAGGGACCATCAGCTATCACCTTCCTTTTCAGAGGATACCCCACCCATCTCAGGGGTGTGGCCCTATAAACCTAAGTACATATCCTATTTTAGTCCCAACAGTTATACAAGAGGCATACACTTACCATGGGTGCTTTTGTTGTAAAGGAGGGTTTTTGCATAAGAGCCAGTACCATCTAGAGGCAAACTTGGAGATGAACAACATCAAACTAAGTACTATGTTGACGTATACGTGGCAAGGTGAAATGTTAACATTGACATCCCTGAGATTCTGGGCCTAGTTACTGTTCTTCACCTTTTGAAGGATTATATAAGTAAGGAAATGTAAAGGGCAAAGTTTAAAGGGCTAGAAAAATATAAGTATTTTGAGTGCTGTAATTTTGGCATTAAAGCAACTGAAATAGATGAGATAGAAAACAAATTCACTCCTTGGGCAAAGAGTAAATCTCACACCTAAATCTCTACATAAAACTCTCTAACAATAAAAACAAACCATCTTAGAGATTGGAATTCTAAATTCTTGTTAATATAGAAAGAGAAAAAGAGGAAAGAACATAGCAATGTGCGTTAGTAAAACCACAATTAGCCCAGGAGCCAGGAGAGTTCCAGTCTAGACTCAGCCCCATCACCAACTAATTCTGTGAACTGAGAATTATTATTTAACCCTCCAGGTCTCTAGTCTTTCATTTATACTATATAGAGGGTGAAACTACATGACATTTCACAGACTCTCTGGACTGTAATCTTGTAACACAAGGGGAAAATTTTATCAAAGAACTCTATATATTAAGTCCGATAACAATGAATATACTATAAATACCAGGACAGAGGTCTGATATGGTAATTTTAAAAATATTTATCTAGAACTGACTGATATGCATCCATAAAATGAGAACTCAATAAATACACAAGCTAACAGAGTTTCTGCTTCAACTAGAGGCAAAACTGTTTTTCTTATAGATAGGAAACTTAAATGAATCATCTGGAAACCATACAAAATCCTTCCAAAACAACCCTAAAAAGTTAACTAACTTAAACACTCCTTTACTAATGTCCTTTCATTTATTTTTTCCAATAAACTTGCAGTAGTCTTGGGAGAGATAACAAGGAAGCAAAATAAGCCTTCCTGAACCTTTTGTGATTATAATGTTGAGTGGCAGGTTCTCTAGAACGAACAATGGACAATGAAATGGTCTGGCCAAAGCAAACACTTTCTGTGAGCAGAATGAACCTTTATCTCAGCCAAGTAATCATTTTTATTCCACTAAAAAAATACCTAAAATCATGCCAAGTTGTATCACTGCCACTGAAACTGGAATGGTTTCAACATCCCATAAAAACAGTGACAGTTAATAAATCGCTTCAGTAAAACCATGTGGGAGAGAAAAGAGATGAACAATTTTATTGTGTTATATGTGGTTCAAAAGATATGATCAACACAGGTAATCACTGGTACCCTTCATGCCAAGATTACCACTGAGATAGGCACACCTGGATTCCCATGAACTTTTTGTCTTATGCTAAAATAAAGTGATTCATGCCACAGGGAAATGGGCTAAAATAATATATTCAAATGGAGCAACACGAAGTAGCTTGAAATACCAATAAAAGATAACATCAGAAAGTAAGATGAAACCAGTTTGCACTGCTTATGACATCATTTCACAGAAATTTAGACCATCATACAACAGTGTATTGACTTAAATGAGGCACTAATCTACATAAGAAAACTAAAATATTTAATATCTCAAAAAGTGCCTGAGAATCCAGTAATCTTATGTTGTACATGCTTAGGAATTTTTAAAAAAGAAATACACCCTGTTTTTATTCCCTACATCATCCTTTAGCTTTCCCTTCTCTCTGCAGTGAGTGCATAATGGAGAGATGACAGCCAATATATCACAAATAGAATTTGACATCTGAAGTGCCAAATAAAGACAAAGAACTAAAGTTCAAATATTTCCAATACAGAAACACTTTCATTCTGAATGACAAATAACATACATACGACTCCATTATTCTCATGCTCTCAGATGATGTCAAAGCCATGTTATCTTTGGTTGCTTTTGTGCTTACATTTTAGTAGGTGGGTTCAATAATCGAAGAACACACAACACCTCAAATAATCAATGAAAACATAACTAGAGGGACTTGGGGGTTGGGAGGTGATTTACAATATCCTACCCCTTTCCCTTGTTCAGAAGATCTCTTTGCCTCTTCATGACAAATGACATGACTTCTCAGGTTAAACCTAAACAATTTTTTTCTCTATTTTAGTGTTCCCTATTCTCCTTAGGTTAGGAAAAATTTTGTTTTAATAGATGCTGCTGATTGGTAGATTACTGAATCTGTGAGATATATTAAGGACATCATCTATTATAGCCTTAATTATGCTCATAATTTGAAAGAAGATTTAACACATCTCTGCCACTGAATAATCAAGATTTTTCTGTTAATACATATTCACTGCAGGATGGCTTCCCTGCACATGCTGAGTTGGGGCCTCTATTTAAAAAAAAAATAATAACAACAAAGCCATTGCAATAGCCACTCTAGAAGGTGTCTTTGCTGGCGATCTTAACGAAGTTTGGGCAGCCTTAGAACCTCTTTCCTCCTGGACCCTGATGGACTCTGTAAGTTACTACCTGGTACTACAGCAACTGTCAGCTCAGATGGCAAGAGCCCTAAACAGCCCAAGAACACAAACTAGCACAGAAACAAGCTCCAAGGTTTACACTTATAAAAGGACCCATTAATAGGGTGCTTCTCAGTCTCTTCCACCAACATAACTCAAATGCACAGGAGTGTCAAAGTCTGTGGGATAATCTGAATTACCTCTAAGCCATGAGAGATTTCTTTGAAGTCTCATGTTTTATCTTGAAAATTCATTTGAATTTTGAAATTTACTCTGCATATAGTATATGCTTTAATATAATTAAAAAATTTACTAAGTTGTACAACTTTTCCTCCAAATAATCAATTAAATTAATGCTTGAGAGATGCATCCTGTTTCTTTTGGAGCTTTTGGTACCCCCCCCAACCACTTCTGTGTACTCCCCAAATGTTCACATAACTTAGTCTAAGGCACAGGGACATTTAATTAAATTTAATTTAATTATAGGTAAAATATTTTCTTATTTTTAAAAGATTTTATTTATTTATTTTTAAAGAGAGGGGAAACGGGGAGAGAAACATTGATGTGAAAGAGATGCATTGATAGCTTGCCTCTCACAAGCCCCCCACTGGGGACCTGGGTTACAACCCAGGCATGTGCCCTGACTGGGAATCAAACCAGCGATCTTTTGGTTCGCAAGCTGGCACTCAATCCACTGAGCCACACCAGCCTGGGTGGTAAAATACTTTCTAATGAACTCTTCTCTAACTCATCACCACCTAGGTGTGTTTCTTTATTTCTTCATCCTTTTCCTTCTTTCCAGTTCTCATTGATCAGCTCGGGCTTCATTTTTTCCAAGAGTCTTCTCTGATTTTTCCTTTCTCATCTCCTAGTATCTTGTTTGCCTCACATGTTTCTTACTTGATTAGATCCAATCCTGTACTAGTTTTATTTATATCTTTTGTCTTTTTTCCAGCTTTACTGAGATTTTGAATATAGCACATGTAAGTTTAAAGTGTGAAAAGTGATGATTTGATACATGTACAGATTATGAAATGACCACCACAATAAGGTTAGTTAACACTTCCACCTCCTCATCTAGTTACCTGTTAGTGTGTGTGGCAATAACATTAAAGATCTCTCTTAAAAACTTTCAAGTATATAATATAGCATAATTAAAATCACCAAATCACCATGCTATACATTAGATCCCAAGAGCTTACTCATCTTTGTAACTGAAATTTGTGCCCTTTCACCATCTCCATATTCCCTGAACCTTCCGGTCCCTGGCAACCACTATTTTGCCCCTGATTCCACATATAAATGAGAACATACAGTATCTGTCTTTCTCTTTCTGGCTTTTTTCACTTCGTAAAATGCCCATAAGGCCCATCCATGTTATGGCAAATGGCAAGATTTCCTTCTTTCTCATGGCTGAATAAATTTCCATTGTTTATTTATACACCACATCTTCCTTATCCATTCATCCACTGGTGGATGCTTTGGTTGTTACCGTGTTTTGGCTGTTATGAATAATGTTGCAGTGAATATGGGAGTGTAGATACCTCTCTGAGATAGTAATTTCCTTCAAATATATACTCAGAAGTGGGATTTCTGGGTCATATGGTAATTCCATTTTTAATTTTTGAGGAACCTCCATACCATTCTCCATAGTAGATAAGCCAATTTACATTCCCACAAAGAGTGCACAAGCGTTCTCTTTTCTCCACATCTTCACAAACACTTATTTCTTGTCTTTTTGATGATACTCATTCTAACAGGTGTTAGGTGATAGCTCATTGTGGTTTCAGTTTGCATTTCCCAGTTAATTAGTGATGTTGAACATCTTTTCACGTACCTGTTGATGATTTGTATGTTCTTTGGAAAAATGTCTGTTCAAGTCCTCTGCCAGTTTTTAATTGATTTTTAAAAATTTTTGCTATTGAGTTATATGAGTTTCTTTTGTATTTTGGATGTTAATCCCTAATCAGATACATGTGTGCAAATATTTCCTTCCATTCCATAAGTTGCGTTTTCATTTTGCTATTTCTTTTGCTGTGCAAGAGCTTTTTAGTTTGATGTAGTTACACTTATTTCTGCTTTTGTTGCTTGTGCTTTTGGTGTCGTATCCAAAAATTTGTTGCCAAGACCACATCGAGAACCTTTTTTCTATTTTTTCCTAGTAGTTTTACATTTTGGGTCTTACATGTAAGTCTTTAATCAACTTCAACTTAATTTTTATAAGTGGTGTGAGATAAGGGTCAAATTTATTTTCTTTGCATGTAAAAACTAGTTTTCCCGACATCACTTATTGAAGAGACTATCCTTTCCACATTGAGTACTCTTGGCTCCCTTGTCAGGTATTAGCTGACCGCACACATGTAGGTTATTTCTGGGCTCTTGATTCTGTTCCATTGGTCTATGTGTTTGTTTTTATGCCAGTACCATACTCTTTTGATTATAGTTTTATAATATAGCTTGAAATCAGGCTCTGTGACGTTCCAGCTTTGTTCTGTGTCGGAATTTCTTTGGCTATTTGGAGTTTTTGTGGTTCCATATGAATTTTAGGGTTGGCTTTTATATATCTGTGAAAAATGCCATTGGAGTTTTTACAGGGATTGCATTGGAATCTGTAGATGGCTTTGGATCCTTTGTTTTTATTCAAACTCATAGCCATCTCCTGAACTTCTTCAGGGTAATTTCCTATGTGTATCACTTATCTACTGCAACATAACAAGCAATCACAAACCAGTAACTTAGAATAGCACTTGTTATCTTGTGATTCTGGGTTCAACAATTTTGGCTGGGCTCTCCTGGGAAGTCCTCTGCCTTATCTAATCTAGGATCACCAATGTGACCTGCAGTTCTCTGGTAGCACAAATGGGGCTGGAAGGACAAGATGTGCCCACTCATATGTCTGGGGCTTGGATGCTGGCTGTTGGCTGAGCCTCCCTGTCTGTTTTTTTGTCATTTTTTAGTCTTGCCCAGATTTCCTCTCACTGTGACAGGGATGTTCTAAGGGGTGAAACAAAAAAACTGTAAGGCATTTTGAAGTCTAGGCTCCAAAACTTGCACAATTCCACTCTTGTCACATTCCGTTGGTCAAAATAAATCACCAGGCCTCCCTGGATTCAAGGGGAAAAGACTCCACCTTTCAATAGAAAGCAGAAAAATATCGTGGCCATAATTTTCAATCAGGTACACCATGCCTTCTCCTTGTTTGTTAGTTTAGCAGCAAGTACCACAGTAAAGGCACCTACTGGACATTAGCTAAAAGAAACTCAGTGTCCTGGCACTTCTATTACATCCAGCTTGAGGCTATAACCTCGGGACAAGAATAAATTTGAAGGAAAAATTCATCTTTATCAGGTTAATCTATAACTCATTATTTGGACTCATTTTCTTTCTAAAAATTTCCTAGATCCAAACACACACGTCTTATTTCAAAGGAATAGCTATACCTCAAAGAAAGAAGCCCATGCTTTGAAGGTTGAAAATAAATCAACAAACTATACCTGAGACAAGAGTACCAAAAGTTTTGCTCTTTAATACACTCATTTATTGACCAAACATCCTTCCTGTGCCTGCCGTGCGGCAGGCTCTGTGCTATTTGCCCAGGATGCATAATCTAGTAGGGGAGCTGGATAAACTAATGGATCACTGTCGCACAGATGATTCATAATTACAATGATAGATATATGCATAGATATAATAAAAATGCATCAGAAACATAAAATTCATTTAAAAAACTTATAATTTGGTTGTGTAACAAGACATACGTGAATCTCCTAGTTGCTAAATGTATATGCATACATATCAATTTTATGTAGTGTTATTAAAGCCTTCTGAGGACTGCAAGGGTATGTATACAAAGAAAAGAAAGAAGGCAAGATTTGTATTATAGGACCATGTGGTGGACATCTGTTCTTTCTGCCTGTCTAGCATCCATTTGCTCTTCTTGTGGTGACAGCACCTTGATTCCCTGCCCCCTTTCTTCAACTCGCAGTCTGAATGACAGGGACAGAGACAACTCTACCCCAGTGTCACGGGTGGAGTGTGTGGTCCAGGCCTGGCGCATCGGACCACTGCACTTTTCTGGCCAGAGGGGCCTGCTCAGGGATAGTTATATGACCCAAGACCTGGTGAGACCAATTTCCAGGACTTTTGTGGAATGTCTGTGAAGGGAAAAAATCGCTCTTTTCTTTTGTGTTTACTCAACAGAAAGGGTGTAAACCTGGGGCTGCTGGAAGCCACAACGAGGAGCCTGGGAATAAAGCCAATTTTGAAGGAAATGGCTGAGACATGGAGGGCAGGTGGATGGCATTTGAGCCTCTGGATCTGTCCATGCAAGATCTAACTGCCTAGACTTCAATATATTTACATTCATCTTCTCTTCTCTTTTCTCTCCCCCCACCCTTCCCTCTCCCCTCCTTTCCTCTCCCCTTCCTCTCTCTTCTCTCTCTTCCTTCACAGTATTAGTGTTGGTTGTTTGCCATTTTTCATCAAGAACACTAACTGGAAGTACAGAAGGAACAAAACTCAAGAAGGAGGTTTGCACCCTGGCCAGGTGGCTCAGTTGGTTGGAGTGTTGTCCCACACACCAAAAGTTTGCAAGTTTCCTTCCTGGTCAGGGCACATACCTAGGTTGTAGGTTTGATTCCTGGTCCAGGCACTATGGGAGGCAACTGATTGATGTTTCTCTCTCTCTCTCTCTCTCTCTCCCCCTTCCTCTCTCTCTAAAATTAATAAACATATCCTTGGGTGAGGATTAAAAAAAGAGGTAGGTTTGAAGAGTATATATCACAATCAGAGTAGTATTATTGAAGCAAAGGGTCTCTGTGGGGAAACAATGGGGAACACGGTAAGGTAGGATGAGGCCACTAGATGGTAAGGAGTCTTGACATCCCAAAGGGTTTGGAGGTGATATAGTAGAGTCTATTAAGGAGACAGAAGAAGATCAATGCATTTTACCATGACAATACACATTAACAATATTAGAAGTCATAGCAGCATCAATTAAAATCATTCAGAAAGAAGTTAGGAGGCAACTGATAATTTGGAGGGTGAGGAGGAGGTCCTATATATGGACAATGGCCACGTCAATCTGAAAAGCATCAGACACATAACGGGGATTAGAGACTGCACAAGGACAGGAAGGACAAGGATTAATAAAAAGAGATGCGAGGAAACTCAGTTAACTGACCAGATCTACTCAAACTAGATCTAAACAAGTCAATCTACAGAAAGTTGCTTGCCAGTGCTCTCAGTATGCAATTAAAAAACATAAAAGAGTAACTATTATTACAGATTTTAGAAAACCTATTCTAATCCCCAATTAAGGAGTAGAATAAATGAAAGAAACGCATTGTTCACCCTATGACACAGGGCTTAGATATGTAAAACAACAACAACGCC